>OZ010725.1:7715089-7827880 GCA_963932345.1 Ophion ventricosus | reverse complement strand
TTAATCCCTCTCCCTCCCGCTGCGCCGCGCACACCCGCGTATAATTAGCGTAATAAGTAGTTTTTTTTTTTTTCTTCTCGTTTCTCTGAGGCGGAGCTGGTACATACAACATAAAGCAAAAGAGCGAGAGAGAGGGAGAGAGAGAGAGAGAGAGAGAGAGAGATAGACGGGTGCGCGGGGGCTTGTGTTAAAGCCCGGGGGCCCCGTGCTATAAACCCCGAAAACAAAGCTTCGGGCTCTTAGCTCTCGTATACACGGGCAGAGGCAAGCTAATTTTCAGTCGGCTCGATGGACAAAAGGACCTAGCTCTCTCGTGTGTTCCTCTCGCCGCATTGTAATGCTCGCCGCTGCGGCGTGTACTTGTAAATGGTACCCCGTATTAAAGAAGAGGAATAAAATTTAAAGAAGAAAAACACGAAAGAAATACCACGTGCCCATGGACCATTCCACGTGAGCAACGTCGGCGAATCTTTGTCGATTTTTTTTTGGATCTTCGTTAGCGTGCGATTTGTGAAAATTCGGATCGAGTTTGGATTCGAGAAGATCAGATGAACCGCGGCATGCTAGATTCTCGCATACCCAAAGGGCTTTAGGGTTAGACGTCCTATTTTTTTATTCTCGATTCACAGTGACACAAATCCATTTAAAAAAATTAAAAAGTCCACGAAATCTACTTCGATCTGGAACATCCTGTACATAGATACGTCATATACGTGTCACAGTTTTTAGCAGACGCGTTGAAAGAAAGAGAACTTCGTTTATTTTCTTTTTTTTTTCCCCGAACGCCCGTACACATCCTTCCTCGATCGTTTTGCTTCTCATTCAACGCATTGTAAAGTCCACAAGGTGCCCTCTCGAGAGGGTGAGCAAACCGCCCTCCACCCGAACCCCCGCACCGCCCTCAGCTTTGCTCTTGCCGAGAATTTTACTCTCAAAGGGTGCACCCTTTTTTTTTTGCCTGCCAACATAGTCTCGCTCTCTTGCACAAACATTTTCCAATTTTTTGCTATATGGAGTGAGAGAGAGAGAGAGAGAGAGAGAGAGGGAGCAAGATATAGCGCTCTTTTGTCTCTCGGCGAAACCGCGCCCCCCTGAATAAGGGGGTTGAGATGCGTACTACGTGTACACGTCCATGTGTAACGAGTACTTTCGCCTGCCGACAAAGCAAGGCGTGCACCTTCGTTCACTAAAAAAAAAAAAACGTGCATATCTGTATGGGTCGATTTAAGAATCCGCGACAATGAAAAGGAGCACTCGGAGTGGCGAGATTGATTGATTGATTTTTATTTTCACCCAGTGACTCACTTTGGGGCAAATGAAAACACATTTGTGATAATTATAACCAAAAAAAAAAAAAGGGTTAATATTAGGTGTAGTAAAAAGAAATCCATTATTTTTGCCTTCAATTTCATGCGAAAATAATGGATTTCTTTTTACTAGACTTAATATTAGCAAACGAAATAGCAATACAATATAAACTATAATAAAATAAAAATAATCCAAGCAATAGTATTATAAAGATAACATGCAAATAATAAAAAAACTACAATATAAGAAGCGATATAATAATAATAAGATAATAATGTAGAGAGAGGGAGAGAGAGAGAGAGAGAGAAGAAAAATCGATGCTACACGGGTATGCATGTTCTCGCGAATATGACCGCTCGCGTTTAGATTATGACAGTCTTTCCTATAACCAGCAATTCTGATGCCAATAATTCCCGTACTCTCGCCACGGTTATTCGAGCGACATGCGATCCTCTTATACAATAAATACACGTGTATACTTTTTTTTTTTTTTATATATAAAGATATACCCGCGAAGATCCGTCGTTATCTTATCATCCTTCTCGTCGCGCTTGTTCTCTCGTTACCCACAATTTACATCCGCCCACTCGCGGCTATTCGAACGCGCCGTGATCTTTGCGAAAAAAGAAAAAAATTGCAGTGGAAAGCATCCAAAGCGCCCGCGATATAATTCGTTAAATTGTTTCAGCGCGAGACGTCATTTTTTTTCGCGGCATCGTGAAACATTTTATCCTTGAAGGTTTGCTCATCGTAGATTCTTAATCGTTTGTCACACTCGAGAGATAAATCCACGGAGATCTCTTGAATTTTTCGAATGCCGCGGGACGAGGAGTTTGGCTTTGTTTGGGTCTTTTTCGTCATTTGTTTGGGTTTGTTTTCGTCGTTTGCGTTCATTTCTTTCCTCAAACAGGATCGGAAGAATCGTCAGTTCTTTTTTTTTAGATTCGGGAAAAAGTTGTTTCGTTAAGGCTCTAGGAGGTGTCCGTCCAATATGTTGGTGAGTGTACATGTGTGTGTGTGTGTGTGTGTGGGAGTGAAGAAAAAAAAGTCAGAAATACGAAGGATACATCGTGGGACGATGTAATTAAGGAAATGGCGCGGTCAGTGAAACTTTGCTAATAACCCAAAGCTACCGATGCTTACTTTCAAAGTACACGAGTGGAGGCGCCACACTACACGGCTTTTCATCCTCCCACCGCCCTTCCCCCGAACGGCTCGTGCAATGATTTCATTTCTTTGCCTCTGCTAGTGTGTACACGCGTGTCTCGCCTTCCTGAACTTTGTTAATTCGCAAGCTTTCGTACGTAGAGACGGTGGAGAAGATTAAGAAGAAGAAGAAGAAGAAGAAGAACAGAGATCGGGCTTAGCGACGATGGCGGCGGCTTTCTCGGCTTTTGCGGTTGTCTTTCGTTTCGCTTATGGAAGAAACGTTGAAGAGGAAGAGGGGAAAAATTGGCAACGAAATGAAGAGAGCTCTCTCTCTCTCTCTCTCTCTCTCTGCCTTTTCCCTTCCCCTCGCTATATCGCTCTTTGCACTCGAGCTAACCCAAACAAACCCAAACCAGCAAACGATCTCTCTCTCTCTCTCTCTCTCTCTCTCTCTCTCTCTCTCTCTCTCTATCTCTATCTCTCTCTGTATATCTCTCTCTCTCTCTCTCTCTCTCGTTCTCTCTCTCCCAATTATTCTTCATCATGATCGATACGCCAAAACTATTCTGCCGTAACATACTTTCGGCTCGGTATATATAGGTGGCTAATATCATTACGAATCTCGTCGATTGTTGATGAGATATATGAAGGAAATACGTCTTGGAGGCAAAGAGGCGCAAATCAGCTCGAATTATCGAAGCTCCAAGCAAAACGGCAACGTCCTTTTCCTCGTCAATGATCGATACATCTATAGACGATCGATATTGAATAACAACAACAATAATATAATGGGAAATGATGGCAACCGCAGGAGCACGTGATCCAATGACCATGCCCGCCAGCCGATCCCTCATTATTTCCATTTCCACCAAGCAAAACTTCGGTAAATGTATCCGAGAGGGAGAGAGAGAAAGAGAGTGAGAGAGAGAGAGAGAGAGAGAGAGAGGGAGCAGGGGGGAGAGGAGAGAGCTTATGCTCGAGAGATCTGCAGCTTCACTGAAGTGTCTGATAGCTCTGCTGCGAGGGACGAAATCAGAAATTCACCTCTACGCGCAGACTTATTGCATTTGATATTCTTTCTCTTTGCCGCCCAATATATATATATATATATATTATTTTAATTAATATATATATTATATTATATTATATTATATTATATTATATTATATTATATAATATTATATAATATTATATTATATAATATTATATTATATTATATAATATAATATTATATTATATTATATTATATTATATTATATTATATTATATTATATTATATTATATTATATTATATTATATTATATTATATAATATTATATAATATTATATTATATTATATTATATTATATTATATTATATTATATTATATTATATTATATTATATTATATTATATTATATTATATTATATTATATTATATTATATTATATAATATTATATAATATTATATTATATTATATTATATTATATTATATTATATAATATTATATTATATAATATTATATAATATTATATAATATTATATAATATTATATTATATTATATTATATTATATTATATTATATTATATTATATTATATTATATTATATTATATTATATTATATTATATTATATTATATATTATATTATATTATATATTATATTATATTATATTATATTATATTATAATATATTATATTATATAATATTATAATAATATTATATATATAAATATATACATTTACAAATATATATATTTATGTCATCGGTAGAAATGTCAAAATTGCCACGTCGCTTACACACGTGGGGTGAAAAATTTGAAAAAAAACACCCCCCTTGGTAGAAAAGAAAAAATGGCCAATGTAGATATCGTAAATTCTTGCTCTTCCGATACATTCGTGTGCGTGGGCGTATTGCACCGAGACAGTGGAAAAGCGCCGCGCTATATATAGGTCCATTGGTTTTTGATAAACTGCTCATAATGTTTTAACGAAAGGACGGGGAAAGCGGGGAGTGTAATTTCATAATTTCGGTGCAAGGGGGAATTCCGGAGCGTATGAGAGCATGGTCGCAACGGTGTTGGACGATGGTAAGTGAGCATTTGGCTCGTCGAGGGATATAATGGTTCCGACGGTTATACTCCCCGGCCATATCTCACCAGCGAAGCCCCACAGCATCTCTTCTCTCTTTCTCTCCCTCTCTCTCTCTCTCTCTCTACCTTTTTACAACTGAAAAAAAAAGTTATTCGGGCCTTTTTTTTATCATCGGGGGAGTAAAGTCCCTAGTTACTTTTTCACAGCTCTGAAAAATAGTAACTGGGGTCTTGTTGAAATTGGGGGAGAAATAATTCCCTAGTTACTTTTTTTACTATATAAAAAAAAAAAAAAAAATTCTCTCTCTCTCTCGCTCTTGGCCTTTTGCCTGATGATCGTCTCTTTGCCGTACCTCGAGAGGGCTTGCGGGTATTACTGCGCTTGGCAAGAAAAAAAAAAAAAAAAAAAAAAAAAAAAAAAAACGAATGCACCCAAGCCTGCATTCGTCCAGGAGAGTCAGCAAGACTTGAGCCGCCGCACACGTTCTCGAGGCATGAAAACAATGTCTCGTTCTCGCTCGTATCCCTTTTTTTTTCTCTCTCTCTCTCTCTGCACCATCACATACAGCCCTCCCACGCTACGAGGGGAAAACAAAAATGAGAGTTTGTATCCCGAGTGCGTGGTGTGTGCATCCCCCTCCCCCGCCCCTCGTATGGATGTATGGGTGTAGTACGTCCGGCGAGCCAGAGTAATTCCCCCAATTATAAAATTATTATCCTGCGGTTGGCACCCCGAGGCAACACGCGGCTTACCAGGGCAAATCCTTTCCTCTCATTCTCTCCCTCTCTCTCTCTCTCTCTCTCTCTCTCTCTCTATCATTTCTTCCGTCTTCGTACTCTTTTTCTCATCCGCATTCGCAATTTCTCTGTCCATGTTCGTGATTCCTTCCTCCACCTTGGCACTTGCACTTCGTACGAGCCAATATGTTTTTTTTTCTTTTTTTTCTTTTCTTTCAGGCACGAAGCAAGAAGCCACTTCTTGCCCGTGCATCAAACCCAAACGAATTCTGGGGCAATGATGGCTTTGTTTGGGTCATGCTATTCGATCTTAATTCAATTCAGTGTTGTGTCACGATCTTTCATTCGCTCCGTTGATTTCTCATCGATCGAATAAAATTTTCCACAAAATTTCACGAGTTCACTTGCTTTCTTTAATATCCTGCTCGCTTAACTCACGATCCCGCACACGGTGAGAGCGAACGCGAGAGCGTGATAAAGCATCCACATCTCGGCTCTCGATAATCATCCGCACGCATACAGGTACGTGTAGATTTTTGTCGAGGACGAGGGGAGGAGGGGAAGAAGAAGCGGAGAATCAGCGAGTGCTTCGGGAGAGATGAGCCACGAGGAAGAAGTCTCGAGACCTGTGGGCGGTCCTGATCCATTCCGCGAGAGGAGAACGCGCTAACTAGGCATACAATGCCTCGCTATTAGACGTCCACGAAGTCTTCAAATTTTTTTCATTATATATATATATATACATATAGGGTGGTCCAAAAGGTTATGCATTTGCAAATGCTTGAAACGAATGATGCAAAATTTGAGAAAAAAAACCTAAAGATGAGATAAATATAAGATAAAAATGAGATAACGTTAAGATGAATATGAGATGAATATGAGATGAATATGAGATAAAGATGAGATAACGATGAGATGAATGAGACAAAGATGAGATATAGAGAATTTGGATTTGAAAGAAAAAAAAACCTTAAAATTCTCCCCACGTCGTTTGATCAACCACTTTTGGACCACCCTGTACCCACACATATATATCTATATGTGTGGGTACGTCTATATGAGGAATTAAAAATGGATAAGATTGACAGCGTATGAATGAGAGAGATGAGAATGGTCAGAGATAACCGTTCTGTTCATTTGTTACGCGAGGAAATAGGAAAAATGAGAAGAATTTTGGTACAACAGGATGGAAAGTCCACAGGGATGAAAGAATAAGGGGAGAGGGAAAATGGAGGGAGAGAGAGAGAGAGTAAGAGAGAGAGAGAGAGAGAGAGCAGCCAACTAAGAAAAGGACTCTCGAGAATCTGTAGATCTTTCCACGAGATGATGGTCACTCGGCCAACGGATATAAATCACCTACAAGAGAAGAGAGTGTCATCTCGAGCTATATCTGTTCGCTCTCTTCATCTCTCTCTCTCTCTCTCTCTCTCTCTCTCGCTCTCATTCTGGATATCCCACACCCTGGTAACCCGCGTCGCCGCCCCCGGAATTCCTTCATTTGAATGCCGTCACTCATTTCTCCCTCGTCTTCGAATTTGTATAAGTGTGCGCGTGTGCATGTGACGCACGCACGTACGCCACCTCACGTACACATGGATGCAAAACGCACTTCTCCCACCCCCCGCCCCCTACAGTTTGACTAACGAAATGAATCGCATCGTACATCGTTTCGAGAACAATCTTTCGCTTTGGTTTCTTCGTTTCCCTTCGCTTTTGATGACTCTTCGAGAAGATCGAAGACTTTTGTAACTTCCTGTAGCGAGTGGACCGCCCACGCATAGATCTATATCGTATACATTTATGCATATGCATACACATGGGGTACAGCGTCCAGTGAATGGACGGGGGAGGGGGGGGGGGGCAGTAAATGGACAAAAGCTGATTTATATTTAAGGGGTTCACGCTACTGCGACGAGCAAAAAATTTGGGTTTAAACCAAATTTCGAAGAAACAAGTAGGATGATTGAAAAGGTCCTTGGTGAGATTGCTTAGAACTTTTTCAATTCAGATGAGATGAATATGAGCTGAATATAAGATAACGATGAGATGAAGATAAGATAACGATGAGATAAAGATAAGATAAAGATGAGATAAACATGAGATAAAGATAAAAATCAAGTACACCGTTCAGCTGCTCCTTAAAAGGTCTTTCACGAAATTGTTCATAACTTCTTCAATTATTAATATTTTCTCATGAAATTTGGTACGCAACTTTCTTAATATACGTACAAATAAATGTCCAAATGATTTTTCAATTATATTTTTTCAATTAATTAAAAAAAAAATAACTCTAATTTTCGACCTTCCACATTATATATTTTATCTCTTTTCCATTCGAGAGGCAGTCATCCTATAAGTCCCGCGAGTGGATGATTCGAACACCTTTTTTTTCGAATCAGCGGGTCAAGCGACGCGAACGTAGATCATCTTAATGCCTCCATTGTTGTTTTAGGAGTCTCGCAAGAGCGAGATTGCGTCCGTAAGCAATACGTAGCCGGACAAAGAGGGAAGAACGGAGGAGAAAAAAAAAAAAGAGAGATTCCTTTGCCACTCTCGCGAACGATAAAAAAAAAAAAAAAAAGACCACTCGCATGATTTTCGAGAGTATATGCTCGCTCGTTTATATGTATTATTCTTTTACGCGCTTATTTTTCAATGAATTTGTTCGAGGCGTGGGCGTGTTTTATAACTCGTTCCTGATCATTAGAAACTTTCAGAAGCGTCCGAGGCATTTAATTGATGTGTCCGAGTCGTCTTTTGTGAATGAAAGAAAAATAAAATAAGAAGAATAAATGAGAATAAACGGAAAGAGTCATTCGATATTATATTCGGTTATTTTTTATCGTTCACGAGCGATTGAAAAAACGATATTTAATAAGGAAATTGAATTTTTGTATTTAATTGAATTTTAAATTCAATTTAGTAATTTAAATTTGTAATAAAAAATGTAATACCATTAAAATTCATTAAAATGGAATTTGATTGGAATTTAATTCGCCTCGGTAGGATTTTTAATTACAGAAATAATTTCACTACTTTCGTCCAAGTATTCAACACTTGTTAATGGCCAATTGCAATTGCCATAAACACGACACTTTCGTGAGTCCCCTGATTTCGCAAGGAGATCACTTTCCCTCTTTCCCGATTCGTCCACGATCGGTATAACAGGAAAGGCCACTCTTAGCGTTTGCTTGTAAATTCACTCGCCGCCCGAGGGTGCCATGTAAATCCGACTGTAATTCACGTGGAAGGAGAGCGCGAGTGCAATCGGGTGGTTTTTCGTTTATATATATATATATATATATATATATATATATACCGGGTGTACTATTTTAATCTTACACCGGATTTATCTCGAAAAATAGTGCACCGATCAAGTAGCGAGTAAAACGAAAGTTTTCAAGGTGCAAAGTAGGAACAAAAAAAAAATTGTTTTTTGCTCCAAAATTGAAAATGCCGATGTTAATGTGGCTGACGTGCTTTCAAAAAAATGGAAACATGATGTTTTCATGCACAAAAAAAATTTGTCAGGCTCAAACTAACAACTTTTGTAAGAACATTTTTTTTGATAAACTTCGAAACGTTCACGAGATTGTTAAGAACTTCTTCAATTTAGATGAAATGAAGATTAGATAAGGATGAGATGAAGATAAGATCAAAATGAGATAAAGATGAGATGAAGATAAGATGAAAATGAGATAAAGATGAGATAACAATGAGATCAAAATGAGATAAAGATGAGACGAAGATGACGTAAAGATGAGATAAAGGTGAAAAAGATGAGATTAAGATTAAATGAAGATGAAAATAAGATAAAAATGAGATAATGAGACGAAAATTAACGGATTTACTTGAAATTTGCTTCAGAATGAATACTTTTTAAGCAATCTTGATTTTCGAGTCGTCACAGTAGTCTAGCCCCTTAAGGCATATGTCCAAACAAAGTCACACACTATTGCACTCGGAAATATATATATCTGTGTGTGTGTGTGTGTGTTATGTGTGGGTGTGCGTGCGTAATCAGTGCGAGCCAGGTGGGAGCGGGATAAAAAAAAAAAGGAAGGAAAAAAGCGCGACCGCGAGAGTTACAGCCGACACGAATCGCGAATTACCGCAGTCTCTGAGCGCAAGGGGGGCCGAAAGGAGATCGCTTCGAGAGTCGTTGACATCAAAAAGTACTTCGATCCCAGGTATTCAAGGACAAAGTTAATGGTTTTTTTTTTTTTTCATTCTTTTTGTTCATTTCCTTTCTTTACTTCTTGGCTTTTTTTTTTTCTTCAATTTTGTTGTCTGGCAAAGCGAAACGATAAGCCAACGAAGATCGTATGCAGATTATAGATTAAATTTCATCTCGTAATGCTCCAATCGATCGTGTGCTCGGAAAAAGAGGAAGATACGCAGAGAGAGAGAGAGAGAGAGAGAGAGACAGGAAGAAGGTGCATTGATCAGGATGCAGCAATCATCATTGTAAATTTCGTCCCGTTCTATTTGTATCTCATTCCCCCCTCGCCCCTCGCCGTGTACCACGAATAAATATATTTCTCGCGTGGGTGGAGGCTCGAGAGCGCATTCTTCGGACGGCGTATATATATATATATATATTTGCCCGCGTGTATTTGCCCTCGTCTTCCTAACACCAAAATGACAGGCGTGCAAGATCGAAAGATCGTTGGTGCACGTGGAAGAGAAAAAAAAAAAAGAAAAAAGAGTGACGAGAATGCACGTATGCTGATTTTTATCATTCCCCGAGGAGAGCCTTCGAGTGTCATTCGAAAGCGTCGATGCCTTCTCAAAGCCACATACGATTCTCCCGGTGATTCGTAAAGATACAATTCACAGTTGAATTGCGCATGCATGGCGGCACGCGAGCGATAATAAAAATCCAATGAAATTATTATTTTACGACAATGAATGAAACGCGAGGAATACGTGAAACACAGGTAAATTGCACTTTGGTTTGTAATCTTCGAGGAGATTGATAATTGTTTGCTCAAATTGGCAAATTGAATTAAGGGAGGAGGCGTGTAGAGGCGTGCAAATATATCTTTTTTTTTTTTCTTTTAGGCGAAACTTTGGAATCTTAAGGACTGTTACTTGTAAGAACCCAAACAAACCCAAACTGACCCAAGTAAGACAAACTTTGGAAGGACTGTGACTTGTAAAAACCCAAACAAACCCAAACTGACCCAAGTAAGACAAACTTTCGAAGGGCTGTGACTTTTAAAACCCAAACAAACCCAAACTGACCCAAATAAACGAAACTTTAGAAGGACTGTGTCTTGTAAAACCCAAACAAACCCAAACTGAACCAAATAAATTTGTACAAAAATCACCAAAATTGGTCAGGTACATTTCGTCGTCTACTCGTCCCTCAAGCAAACAACAACCAAAAAACAATAAAAAAAAAAGTTCATTACCAATATTGTTAATATCACGTGCCTCCAATGAATTAACGTATAAATCATTTTTCATTTTTAGTTAATCTTTAGTTAATTTAGTTAATTTCGTTAATTCAGTTTAGTTCATTTACTTTAGTCAATTTAGTCAATCTTAATTTTGGTTAATTTTAGTCAAATTTTTCAGTTAATCGGCGATGGAAAAAAAAATCGAACCGAATAATAATAATAATAATAATAATAATAATAATGGCAGTATTAGCATAACCAGGTGAACGTATATACGAGGAAAGGCGAGTAAGCCGAGCGTAGGAGAGAGAGAGAGAGAGAGAGAGAGGCAGAGATGAGCGTAAGAATCAGAGCCACATACTAATCCGCGCTGTCGAGATAGGATCTTGAATCGATAGCTTTAATAAACCAACAACCGACTCGTTCCCTTTTTTTTCTCTCCCTCGATCTTTTTTATTGTTATTTTCTTTTCTTTTTTTTTTAAAGTAACGCGAGCTAGAGATGAGAAAGGGGAACTTGAAGAGAAGGTGGCACAAAAGAATTAAGAAATTTTAATACGTGTGTGTGTATATATAAATATATGTGTGTGTGTGTTTGTGTAGTGTTCGTGTAAATACATATTCTTTATGATCCTTCTGTGAGCTCAACGAGAGAGTCTTTTCCCTCGTGGAGAAGTCCTCTCATCGTCGTCCAAGCACGAAGCTCTTATATTCTCTCTCCGTGAGGCCCTTTAGCCTCCCGGGCACGTCTGGCACAATATGCCCAGTCGACGATTGGCATTTAACCCACGACCCATGCGAACCGGGCCCTTTTTCTTTTTATCATTTTTCTTCCCTCCCGATCGCAATAAGTACGAAGTGCCGTTGAGGAGGGAGGGGAGGGGACGCGGGCATAGACGTTTGATAATTTTTTTTTGTTTTTTTGGCGAATGAAACATTTATTAATGAAGCTTTTTGGATCGTATTGTCGCGAGCCCCCTTAACGGAACTTCTCGGCTAAGTCGACCGTAACGATTGCAGCAGATGCTCCGATTTATGCGCCGCGATTGTACACGGGCGCGTCGTGTAAGATGCGTATGCAAAATTCTTCTTGTCACTTGTTACGGTGCCTGTACTCGTTCAGGCCTCTCGGTAATTCCAATTAAAATAATCGCTTCGGGCTCCATATAGCACTCGGATATTTTTGCTTGCTCTCTCGCCCCTGAACCACGGTGAGAATTGCGAGGCAAAGAGCGGAAGAGAGCGCGAGAGGCGGGGGAGGAGAAAAGAGAGAGATTTTGTTTGGGTTTGTTTGGGTTGGCTCGAGTGCGGAATAGCTCGATTGCAGAGAGAGAGAGAGAGAGAGAGAGAGAGAGAGAGAGCGATTGATTGGGTTTGTTCAGGTTGGTAAATGTTTGGGTTTGTTTAGGTTTATTTAGGTCCGTACATGTTTGGGTTTGTTTGGGTTGGAGAGAAAGACAGAGAGACAGAGATTGATTGGGTTTGCTCGGGGTTGGTACATGTTTGGGTTTGTTTGGGTTGGAGAGAAGGACAGAGAGACAGAGATTGATTGGGTTTGTTCTGGTTGGAACATGTTTGGGTTTGTTTAGTTTGGAGAGAGGGGCAGAGAGAGTGAGAGAGAGAGGTGAGAATGTTTGAGCTTGCTTCGATTGAAGAGAGAGCAGCGCGAGTAGAGAGAGAGCAGAGAGAGAGAGAGAGAGAGTGAGAAAGAGAGAATCTTGAATATTCATGCAGTTAAGTCGAACGAGGGACAAGATGTGCTCTCGTCTCTCGCCTTCCTCTGTTTCTCTTGGGTGCTGATGATGATTCTGTGTTACTGCCGCATAGCTCGGGAGAGGATATTTCTACACCACTTGGGACCGGTAACACGTTCACGCCGCACTCACACACATAGAGACCAATACGAACGTAATATAGGTAACAAGAGCCCCCCGCGCGTTTCTCGAGCACGAAACGCGTGAGTTGTAAATCAAAGCTCGAGCAGAGCTTGGTACGCGTTCAATTAACTCGTCAGAGTTACTCTCACACACACACACACACACACACACGTACAAAGAAACCACGATCTCGTTCTGTTTTACTTCCCTTACTTGTCATGTTTTACATTTTTCTTTGTTTTTTTCTCGTCTTCTTTCTCTTCTCTCCGTTTTTTTTTTTTTTTTTTTAAATCTTCAAGAGCGTTAATAAGATTTGTCTTCGACGTGGTCTCGGCGAGTTATCGATTGTATTCGACTGATAGAGCAACGCGAAACGTTCGAGACACTGCTGTGGAGCAGTGAGCCCTCGTCCAGATATGAATTAACAATATTACTCTACGTATATTTGCAACGAACGAAGGCTCTTGTTGTTCATGAAATATTTTCTTCCATGGGAGAATAATGAGGAAGTGATAAGGGGGTGGGGGGGAGCGGGCGCAGAAAGAATCCAAACGAAGGGAGAAATTGCAGAGAGAGAGAGAGAGAGGGAAAGAGAGAGAGAGAGGGAGGGAGAGAGAGAGAGAGAGAGAGAGAGAGAGAGAGAGAGAACCCAAACCCAAACAAACGAAGAAAAAAAGAACGGCAGAAAGAGAGAGAGAGGGAAAGAGAACCCAAGCCCAAACAAACCCAAACAAACGAAAAAATAAGAACGGCGGAGAGAGAGAGAGAAAGAGAACCTAAACCCAAGCAAACCCAAAAAAAAGAATGGCAGAAAAAGAGAAAACCCAAAAAAGCATACCTACGCAAACCCAAACAAATAAAAAAGAACGGCGGAGAGAGAGAGAGAGAGCCCAAACCCAAAGAAACCCGTAGAAACCCAAACAAACCCTTACAATCACAAACAAACAAAAAACAACGGCAGAGAGAGAGAGAGAAATCGAGAGAGAGTCGTGAACAGACTAGTCGTCACGGTCGTTCGCCAGGAAGGTGTTCAGTCTTAAAAAGACCAAAAAGACAATATATATAAATATATATATATATATATTGACCAAGTATATGTCTACGGTAATATTATTATTATCATTATTATAACACGTGGTTACATACCCATAAGGCATATACTGTCGACACACAACTATCATTCCACCTACGAACGCACGTCCCCCCCCCCGTATGTGTGTGTGTGTGCGGGTGTACCTGGGCTGTGCCAAGTCTCGTTGACACTTGGCCCCGCGGCCGCTAAATCGCTTTGGAGTTAAGCGGGTCCAAGCGCGCCTCTAAACGTCTCTCCCCCGCAGTGCGGGAGAATAACGCCAAGCTGCACGCTCGAAAGAGCAGCGATGTGTATGTGTATGTGTATGTATGTGTACGTGTGTTTGGGTTTGGATGGGTGTAAGTAAGAATAGCACGTAGGGTGTAAAGAGGGCGAGAAGAAGAACTCGGCGATAAAGGATGCAAATAATGCTCGCGAGCTCGGGCCATCAAAATCTAATTAACCGGCGAAAAAAAAAAAGTCAAAAAAAGATAAAGACGTGCGAGCACGCCGTATGCGAGCGAGCGAGACCGAGATGGCACAGTAAAAGAGTAACCGAGGCGTGGAAATTAAAGAGAAAAAAAAAAAAAAAAAGAGAAAAATAAAGTTAAAAAAAAAAGGCCTGTGGGCCTCTTTCCCTCTCTTCGGTTTCTCCCTCTCTCTCGGTCGCCTCGGATGGGGGGAAAACTCGACAGTACCGAGGTCCCTCAGTCGAGAGATGAGGAAAGAATCGACCCCGTGCATAATTTCTTGGCTTTATACGGGTGAATTTTTCTTCTTGATTGCGGTGGGCTCGTAAGTGACCCCGGGAAAAATGGATCTCTATGGCGAACGTCGTTACGAGCATTAAATTTGGATCGTTTCTTTTTTTTTTTTTTTTTTTTTTATAGGAACAAAGCGTTCCACATTTAGGAAATTTTGGGTACAAATTGTTGAACAATTGAACTGTTCGAATGAATTTTTTTTTTCATTGGAAAATATTGCAAAATGGCGACTTTGTGATCTTTTAGGAAGATCTTTTTGTTTTGGTTTGTTTGGGTTTTTTTGTTTGTGTTTGGGTTTGTATTACTCTGTGATCTTTTATGAAGATCTTTTTGAAATCGAAGAAAATCGACTTCAACGTTGATCGGAAAGGTATGAAAGATTTTATGGTTTTTTTTTTCCATTTATTTTTCATCGGTAAAGTAACAACGAGAATGTCCGAACTTGACTGTGAGATGTGCCTCGGTATCGTCGTCCTCGTATAAGTGAATGCAAATACAAGACGTATAGAAACGAGGCAAAACGAACGAGGCTGCACATAGCCGTGCGGGGTGGGTTAACGTCAAAACACACCTCATCCTCATAAGGCGCGCACACACACACACACACATTGCAAATGGAAAGATCGTTCGTACTCACGAGCAAGGTATGAGCTGGCAGGGATCGCAGGATGGATGCCTACAGAGCAACCAATGACTGGAATGACTTGCACTCGATGTCGAACCGAGGATTCCTTACGTCCGGTCTCCTTCGTCGTTTTGCCGCTGCGCCTTTTTCTTTTTATACGTGTTTTCTTTTTTTTTTTTTTTTTTTTTTTTTCGTCCTCATTGGGACTCTCATTCTTCTTCTCTTCTCGTCTTTGACTCTCTCGACAACTGGCCCTTTTTCCTCACCGCGCGTCTCCGGGGAGCTTCGTCCTATCGAAGAAAAAACAATTTTTGCTCTTCAACGAAATTTTGAGGATGGCTGGATTTTTATTTTTCTTGGATGAAAGGAAAAAAAAAACAAGAATTTTGGTTTTATACGCTGTAGCGTTATGTTCTTAAAACGATCACATTGATTTAGTGCTGCTGGGGAATTTGTTCCATTTCATTTCTGAGGAAAAGTAACTATAGGTAAGTCTTTTTTAATGAGGTTCGGTAAAAGTTGGCGAGAACTCGGGAATTAATTTTCTCACAGCTGTAAAAAGGTTCACTAAGGAATTACTTTATACCTGTGTAAAAAAAAAGTCCATAGCGAGTTGCTTTTTTTCCGTTGTTAAAAGGTAACTAGGGATTTTTTTCCATCTGTGACAAAAAGTCCCTGGGGAGCTATTTTTTTCCCCCAATCGTAAAAAGGTAACCAGGGAATTACTTTTCCCAGGTGTCAAAAAGTCCCTAGCGAGTTACGTTTTTTCTTCACAATTGTCCTAATAACTCGACCTAATTTTTTCTTTCTTCACCGTGACGGAACAGTGGTCTGCGTTTGTTTCTTTTTTGTTTTGTTTTCTTTTCTTTTCCTTTCTCTTTTTCCTTTCCTCGTACACGTCTCGAAAGTCTTGAGGCTCGTTGTGCTTGAGCACAGATTACTCCCGCTGCGAGGCTTAATTCAATTAATTCCATGCGCCATCTTGACAAGTGCCTGTATACACGCTGTATTGGCCAAGCAACTTACAGAATGTTATTTCATACTCATCCTTGGTCAGCCATCTCTTCCTATCTGCTACCCTCCCCCCCTCCCCCCCGTGTGTCCTTTGTTTCTCTATTTATCGCCGAGAGAGAGAGAGAGAGAGAGAGAGAGTTCACGACTCATCGTTCTCTCCTTCGTGAAGAAAAAGTCCCTGGTGAGTTAATTTTTTTTTTCTTCTTTTTCTTACTCGTGAAAAGGTAACTAGGAAATTATTTGTTTGCTTTACGATGAGGGAGAGTAGTCGAGAAAATAATTTCCTTCGGACGTACGGTGTGTTTGGGGTCGTTTGGGGTTCTTTGGGTCGTTTGGGTTTGTTTTTCCTCATCTCAGAAGCATCTCGCAGAATACTTTACATTAAAAATTGCTTTACTATGAGACAGTAGTCGCGAAAATAATTTCCCTCCTAGCTAAATCGTGTTGAAAACTTGAAAAAATGTGTTAAAAAAAAAGAAAAGAAAAAAAAACTAAGGACGCAACGATGTCGAAGTTTCAATTTGCACCGTCTTTCGCTTTTTTCTCTCTCTCTCTCTCTCTCTCTCTCTCTCTCTCTCTCTCTCTCTCTCTCTTCAACTGTCCACTCGCTTTATATACGTACTGGGAGATGATAGTCACACATATATATATATATATATATATATGAGGCGGGTCGCGCGCGTTCGCGTCCGCGAGGATGCGTGCTGGTGGCACCGGGGGTGCCGGAAATTGGCGTGCCAGGACCCTTGAGGGCCGGTCCGACACGTCCGTGGACCATTAGTCTTGGCGTAGCAAGCTTCGGTGGAATGGTCGATGGGTAGAGGGAGAGAGAGAGAGAGAGAGAGAGAGAGAGAGAGAGAGAGAGAAAGAATGAGAGAGAGAGAGAGAAAAGAGCGAGAGCAGGTACGACACCGAGAAGAGAGTGCAAGCCTTTCTCTCTCTCTCTCTCTCTCTCTTTCTCTCGCAAAAATGAAAAGATATTTTCATTCATTTTTTATTTTTTTTAGGACAAATTGCCTCAAGGGACGAACTATATTTCTTTCTTTTTTTTTTTTCAATTTTCTTTCACAGTAGCCTGACCCCTTAACAATTTTTTTTTTAAGAGCAGCGTCAACAAAATTCAATAATAAAAAAGAAATCACAAGCGAGCTGGCTCAAGAAAAATAAAAGTACTCATTGAAAATAAATAAAAAATAAAATAAATAAAAAAAACACAAGAGCTGGCTCAAGAAAAATAAAAGAACTCGATAAACATAAAAAATAAAATAAAAAAAAATTAAGAAGGAACAAGAATGACAAGAGCAAAGTTTCCTCCGGGTGCCCCGTTCGCAAACTCTTCGGAACAGTGGGATAACGCGTCGAGAGAGAGAGAGAGAGAGAGAGAGAGAGAGAACGGCTCGAGTGTCGCGCAAAGTTGAATTGACGAAAAAAAAAAAAAACACAAAAATTAACATACTCGGACGCTCAAGCTCGAGGTTAACGTGCATTCGACAAAAGTTTTTCCTCCTTCCGACTATACGAAACCGAAGGATCGCGATGGAGTGTAGCGAGACATTAACTGTTCAAATAGCGAGTGGGAACAACGAGGCACTCGGAAAAGTGCCTTAGCGCTTGGCGATCGAACAAAGCTAAGAAGAATTAAGAAAATGTCATGAAACGAAGAAAGAAGAAATAAAAAAAACAATTTCGCACCTTCCATTAGGATTCTCATTTTTTTTGCTTTTTCGCGCGCGCTTTACGATCGAGAGAGTATTTATATATATATATGCTGCGTTTGTGTACTCGATGCCAAGTACTAATATTATTGCTGCGAGCCTCGAGGACACGGGCTCGTTTAGAGCGCGTACGGATTATTATAACCATCCGAACCGAAGACGACGTACAAAATCAAAAGTTTTTATGTGTGTGTGTGTGTGTGTGTGTGTAATAAGTTGGTGCATGGATGCCGATATATCCCCGGGCAGAGAGAGAGAGAGAGAGAGAGAGAGAGAAGAGAGTAAAAAAAAATTGCACGATCGCGGTTTATAAGCGTCGTTTCATTTTTCGCATAACAACAATGAATCTATATATGTATAAGTATAGGGTATTTCACGTAAAGGCAGGCACTTGGTGCAGAGAGAACTTGGAGCCTCTTAACCCAAACGTATTGGCTTAAGAGTAGGTTTGGGTTTGATTGAGTTATCAACATTAAAAAACAAATTATTATTTTGTAATTTTTTTTTTAAGTTTTATCATTTTTCTAATTTGTAAATATAATTTTCATAAAATAATTCTATTTCAAATAAACTCGCAACTTTGGTTTCTAAAATTTTATCATTTCAATCATAAAAAAAAATACTTGTTTGGGTTTGTTTGGCTGCATTAAAAAATTTGTTCGCAATTTAAGACAATGCCGCTATAATTTTTATAATTTTACAAATAATTTGTATCATTAATAAAAATAAATTTACTTTGAACAAACTTTAAATTTTATTTAAAATACGAGTAAAAATAGAGTTTCGTTAAATTTCCAAGCAAAGTCGCATTGCTCGTGAAACGAAGAAAATATTGAAAGCGAACCAAGGAATTTTGCTCTCGGTGAAAAAGAAAGGGAAAGAAAAAAATGGTCGTTTTGTCGGTGGAAAGTCCCATACGAGTGTCGCACTCCCGCTTTGCCCTGCATCGAGAGAGTGCACTCGTCCGCGTACACTGCGCGGTATGTGAAAAGGCGGGTGGTTGGAGTCGGCTGGTAAGGGGGGTGCGGGTGGGGGCGGAGGGGGGGGGGGGGGGGAGGCGGGTGGTAAACAGACGAAATTATATCGAAGAAAAATTACCCCGAGATAATAGTGATTAATGATGTTGCGCTAGGGGCCAGAGGGAGTGAATACGAATGAACGCGAGCACGAGCACTCCGAGAGCCTCACGTTCTATAATTTCTATATATATATATATATATATATATATATATATATATATATATATATATATATATATATATATATCTACTTTTTTCACCTTACGAACATAAGCGTCGTAAAAATATCAGAGTCGACAACCCGGACTTTTTTTTTGCTCCGTTAGCGTCAAGCTCTTGTCCACTGGGCGATAGACAAAAAAAAAGATACATCGCCGAAAAGTGGATTTTACGAATGAAATGTACAGAAATTTAGGGGAATGCAGACGACGAAAAAAAAACGGCAATTTTCATGATTTTTTTTTTTTTGAGAGGAGCAAAACTTTTTACATTTATGAAACTTTAGGTGTAGTTTAATATAATATTGAACTGTGAATTTTTTTCATTAAAAAAGATTGCAAATTGGCGATGGTATGACGTCGAAGCTTTCTGAAAGGTCGAACTAAAAATTAAAAAATATTTATAAAAATGTTTAACATAAAAAAAAATCATTTAATCTTTTTTTACGTCTTGCAATAAGAAAGTACTTTTCAAAAGGGCTTTTCCCAAACAAGTAATGTTGAGGTTAAAGTTTATTTGGGTTTGTTTGGGTTAAAGTTAGTAAAAAGAAGAAAAAAAACTTATTGACACTTGTAAATGGAATTAAATGATTTGCTTTTAATTTCCAATGAAACCGCAGTGCCGGTATTAAGGATCTACGTGAAATAAAACGTTAGACGATGGAAAATTGCATAATTCGAAGAGAGGAATTTCGAACGATTGTTCATTCGAGCAATTGCTACGCGAGATTATTATATCTAGTCTCGAGGCTTAATCTATCGAGAGAGGCGGAGGTGTCGCAACGCCTAAAGGCATTTCTGATACACGAATGTAGATTTTTCCGTCCATATATATATATATATATATATATATGTATACGCGCATGAGTTGGACAGTGTCCAACTAACGAGTTACTTCCATTCGTACACACTAATACGTAGGATGTGGTGTAGCACGATCGCAGACGGAGCAATCTTCCCTAATTAACACATTAAGACTAATCAGAGCCAGTTGGGTCATTCCTGGCACTCTTCGTAGCGTCGAGACAGAGAGAGAGAGAGAGAGAGAGAGAGAGAGAGAGAGAGAGAGAGAGAGAGAGATACATAGATAGAGAGAGAGAGAGAGATGTTCGCGTCAGGGCTAAGAAGAAACGGAGGCCCACTCGCCTAGATTTAAAGCGCGTACCATCTAAATTAATTCTAATTATTTCCATGCCATCTCTCTCGCAACACTCGACTGTGATGTATAACGAGACCCACGTATATTTCGCTCGATCTGTCAGTCGTCAGATTCCATCTTCGTGACATTCTGTCATCGATTAAGGGACGCGGGGGGGGGGGGGGGGGGGGGGGGGATTAAGGAAAAAATTGAAATGCGACGCTTCAAAAAGAAAAATGGAAATTCTACAAAAATAATGTTCGTTATTTTTCGCAAATGTGGGTTTGTTTGGGTTTGGGAAAGAGAAAGAAGAAAACAAAAAAATTGAAGTGCAACGCTTAAGGAAAAAAAATGGAAATTCTAGAAAAAAAATATTTGTTTTTTTTCGTAAGTTTGGGTTTGTTTGGGTTTGGGGAATAAAAGAAGAAAATAAAAAATTGAATAAATGCGACGCTTCAGGAAAAAAAATGGAAATTCTACAAAAAAATGTTCGTTATTTTTCGTAAATTTGGGTTTGTTTGGGTTTGGGGAATAAAAGAAGAAAAGAAAAAATTGAATGAATGCGACGCTTCAGGAAAAAAATGGAAATTGTACAAAAAAAAATGTTCGTTATTTTTCTTAAGTTTGGGTTTGTTTGGGTTTGGGAAAAAGAAAGAAGAAAACGAAAAAATCGACTAAATCCAACGCTTCCGCAAAAAAAAAAAATGGAAATTCTACAAAAAAAAAAACAAAATGGTCGTTATTTTGTTCGTGTGGTGAGGCTCTCTACCTGGACGAAATCTCGTTGCCATCAGCCATGTTGTAACGCCATATTTCTTTTGTGCATACACGCATGCACGTGAGTACGGCGGATAAAAAAACATATACGTTTTATAAATCGAGTATGAAAACAGCTCGTAAAGAAGTCGTACAATAATTGAGAGCAAAAAAAAAAAAAAAAAAACGAGCAAACGTCGACTACTTTGCGTTTATGTTGGCACTTTGTGCAGTTATGAGACGTCTAGCTATTTCCTCGTGTGTCGAAACGACGCGATTAGAGACGAAGGCGCGGGCGGAAGAAAGAGGCAAATTGTTAGCTCGTGCGCCGCGAGCGCGATTTTTTTTTCAGTTTTTTCGTGTCGAATCGAGCGCAAAAAGACGTTTGGATTATTTCTTTGCACGAGCTAAGATTTTTTGTGATTGGAATTTGTCGTGTTCGCGCGGCCATATTGTTTGCATTAGCTCGAGTGCAAAGGGCTCGTTTGCAGAGAGAAAAATAGACAACGAAGAGTTTCGATGCTTACCAAGTGTGAGCTATGATGCATTCTTTCTCGAGCGAGATGGCTTTTTCTTTCGCGCATAGCTCGAAAGCTTTTCTTTCATCTCTCTCTCTCTCTCTCTCTCTCTCTCTCTCTCGAGCGCGTCTCATCCTCACGTTCCGTATCGTCTCCTAATCGCCAACGATCTTTCCCTCTCGGCAATCCTCGCGTCTCTGACTCGTCTCTACCCCTTCGCCCACGGTTCGCATAAACTCGCGAGAGTGGTGTGGCGCTCGTGCAGCAGCGACGTGTGTGTGTCGACCACCCCCCCCGTACGGAGCCATCAGCGCCATCTGTGTGCGAACGGGCGCAACCGGACGCGAAAGAACTGGACAAAACGGGCGGACGATTGACGCGTGTGGCGACAACTCGCGGTCAAGAACGGAGAGAGAGAGACAAGCTATCGTCCGGCGGAAAGCCACTCGCGCTCGCCACTTCCTCGCGGCGAGCGTTACTCGACGGACGTCTTTGAGAAGATGCTTGGCCCATCTTTTTCGACGGAAAAAAGAGAGAAACGTTTTTTCAAGCTCGTGATTAAAAATGGATGCGGAGATGAAAGGACGCTCTATTTTGAAACTCTTTAATTAGGTGAGATTGTTCCCCGTTTTTTTTTTTTTTTTTATATATCACGATGACGTTTATCGCGCTAATGCAATGCGCGATGTACAAAGCACGTGCCGTGTTCGATCTTTTGGGAAAAAAAAAAATCGATCGATCGAATATTAGCATCGGTTTTTTTGCAATAAATTCAGCGAAATTGCGCAAAAAAAAAGAAAAAAACGTCATCGATTCTGAAAGGAAAATCGCAACTCGAGAGATCGATCTTGCGATAAAATGTTTTTATTACGTTACACGGCAAGATTTTATTTTCCGCCGCCATTTTCTTTTTCCCAAAACGACGTTACACGGCAAAATTTTCTTTTCCGCGGCCATTTTCTTTTTCCCAAACGACGTTACACGCGGCCATGTTTTTTTTTTCTTTCTTTTCGCGACACGCGTAGCGAGGAAATTTGTTTTCTTTGTTGTCGCGCGTTTCGTGCTGCTCGTGTGACATTGAGCTCGGTAAACGTTGGCCTCGTTGAGGACAAATGTGTTTGAAAGGAACTTTAGAGGTAAGACTCTTCGGAGAGATTCATTACGCCGGATTATACGGGCGTCATCTTCATATCGAAGACTTATAGAAATTCTCGCGCCCCTTTTTTTTTTTTCACAAGCTCTTCTCTTGGCTGTCTGCGCGATCGCGAGATTATTTTTCGACACTTCGCAGTTTATTAAAGCGCAATTGCGAATTCTCTTTATTATCCGACAAAAACGAATACACGAAGAGAGACGTGTGTTTTTTTTTTTGCACGCGTTTGTTTTGATTCGAGAGAGGAAAGAGAGAGAGAGAGCGTGAGAGGAGAGAGAGAGAGAGCGTGAGAGGAGAGAGAGAGAGAGAGAGAGAGGAAAAAGAGAGAGAGAGATTGTTTGGGCTCGCGAGAAAGGGGGAGAGAGCGATTGTTTGGGTTTGAGAGAGGACTGTGAGATTTATGGTTTTTTTTGGGGTTTGCGAGAAAGAGTCAAAGAGCAATTGTTTAGGTTTGTTTGGGTTCGATAAAAGGAGGAAGAGAGAGAGAGTGATTGTTTGGGTTGGTTTGGGTTCGATAAAAGAAGGGAGAGAGTGATTGTTTGGGTTAGGTAGAATGCAAAACATTCTAGCGAGAGAGAGAGAGAGAGAGAGAGAGAGAGCGAGCGATTATTTGGGTTTCTTTGGGCTGGAGAGAGGATGAAGAGAGAGAGAGAGAGAGAGAGATTGTTTGGGTTTGTTTAGGTTCGAGAGAGAAGAGAGACAGATTGTTTGGGTTTGTTTGGTTTAGGTAGAATGCAGAACAGCTCCACTGCAGATATATATATATATGTATAGAGAGAGAGAGAGAGGGTGAAAGGGAGACAGGTTCGACGAAAGGTAATGGGCAACGTTCGTCGGGAAATGATGTATGCATCGAAAACTATTACGTATTCAAATACACAGATTGCATTATACCTTGCGAATACTGACAGCCTGGGACTAATATATATATATGCATATATATATATATATATATGTGCATAAAAATGTGTATATATATATATATACCCATACACGTATGGTATATGAACTTCAGACGACGAGAGCTCGCGCGAGCGCGCGATAATACATCGCTTCCGGTGCGCCGGAATCGCTCTCTTCTTGCTCGTCTCCCGCAGCTCCTTGCGAATATAATACCACAAGAGAAAGAGAGAGAGAGAGAGAGTCGACGACGACCACAAATTGCTGAATTCTATTATTCTTTATTATTATTTTATAGCTCAGCCATTAGCTTTTTTTTTTTCTTTCTTCTTATCCCATGTATGAACATCGCTTTTGCTAACGTTTCACGACTCGATCTCGATAATTCGTCTCCGCGTAGCTTTTTAAAGACGTATAAGTGTGTGCGGGTAAAATCGGTGCCACGTTAACCGTATGTTGGCTCGCATTATTCGTCTCTCACCTCTCGCCCGATCACTGTAATGTTACTACTTGTACACAGAGAGAGAGAGAGAGAGAGAGAGAGAGAAAAGATCGTAATTAAAGTCTCTAATTTATTGACACCGTATTCATGGTTAAGGGGTTAGGCTGATGTGAAGATTGAAAAAAACTCGAAGTTGAATCGAACCCAAACGAACCCAAACAATCAATGCCCGCCCCCTCCTCCTCCTTCTCGAGCCCTCACGCGCTTGCTCTCTTCATCTTCGTTTCATTCTTTTTCTCTTCGTATATAGGTGGATATTGTGGATCGGTTTCTCCTCCGTACCGAGGGGGCCCCTCGCTTTCGGGCCGAGCGCAATCGAAGTGCCGCGATTTAAATTGAAACGTACGAAACAAAGGAAGTGGCCCCGGCGCGAAATTAAACAACGGTGGAATATCCTCCGGTGGGGAGCGGGCGAGCGATACACGCACCACATCCACAAAGGAACTTTCACACCCGATTGGGCAAACGATCCCGACGAGGTACGGAACCACTCACTACAGACAATTTAAATACATATATATATATATATATATATTTTGCTGTGCGTGCGCGTTGAGATCGCCGCGGTACACGGGCGAAAGGGCTTAACCGGGGGAGAGAATGGAAAACACGTAGACGAGGGAAAAAAAATTGCTAATTTTGATGATTTTTTTTTTCGGAAATGAACCCAAACGAACCCAAACGGGGGGTTGGTCTTTTGTGAAACTTTGGGTACAATTTGTATTATGATTGAACCGTTTAAATATTTTTTTTAATTCGTTAAAAAAATATTGCAAAATCACTTCATGGCGTAGGTTTGCTTGGGTTAAGAAATTACAAAAAATGTTATGATGCGGGTTTGTTTGGGTTAAAAATTATTAAAAAATATACGACATGATGTGGGTTTGTTTGGGTTTAAAGTATTTTTTTAAATACACGTTATGGCGCGGGTTTGTTTGGGTTAAAAATATTTCAAAATGACAACTTCATGGCGTAGGTTTGTTTGGGTTAAAAAATATTTAAAAAAAAAACGACACGATGTGGATTTGTTTGGGTTTAAAATTATTGCAAAATGACGACTTTATGGCGTAGGTTTGTTTGGGTTAAAAAATATTTAAAAAAATACGACACGATGTGGATTTGTTTGTTTGGGTTTAAAATTATTGCAAAACGACGACTTTATGACGTAGGTTTGTTTGGTTTAAAAAATATTTCAAAATTACGACGTTATGGCCTTGGTTTGTTTGGGTTAAAAAATAACGTGGTTAAAAAAAAAAAAAAGACGTGGTCTCGAGGTGTAGGCGGCGAGAATGATCTCCGCGAGGCGCAATCTCTTCTGCATTACCATTCATTACGTATCAGCTCCAATCAAAAAGACCATAATCACATTCGAAATGATTTCCCCACTATCGTCATCATCATCATCCCTTTCGACAATTTCCAAACGTCAAAATCAGTTGGCGAGCTTGATTCGAGAAAAAAAAAAAGAAAGGTATCTCGTAATATAATAACAGCGTGTAAAGTCGAAAGACATAAATTAACGCTGACCCTCGGTACTTACGCGATCACAATTATGGGAGCGTCAATACCAAAATGGAAAACTTCCTCTCATGTTCTCTCTCTGTCGCTCTCTCTCTCTCTCCTCTTCTCAATCGTAGATGAGAAAGAACGGAAATAGACCGAAAGAGGGACACATACGCACACCGATGAGGGGGTTGGGGGGGAAAGGGGGGCTGAAGGGAAAGGCGGAGAGAACAGGACGTAAGCAATTATACTGTTTAATGATTGTATAGACGAACGAAACATCCGTTATAGAGAACGATGCTTCGTGGATAAAAAGGGAAAGACGTATGTAGACGCGTATATAAAGTTGTAAAGGAATGAGGAGAAAAGACACGTTCTTTTTTTTTTTTTTTTTTTTTTTTTTGGCGTTCACGTTGTTTTTCGGTAATTACTAGTTAATCGGTATCATACCCCCACGAACCAGCAGCTCAATTAGACATCATACGCGGCTTCTTTATTCGTTCGCAATGCGATTTATTACAAAATCATTATCTACGAGTTTACGAAGATGAGGATAATTGTGGCTACATGGACAATCTGATGATGCTATGCCACGTGTGTTTTTGAAGGCTCAGAAAGTTTGAAAAAAATGGAAAATTTTCAATATTCAACGCTTGAGAAGAAATTGAAATTTGTTATTCACTGTTATTTCTTTGTTTGGGTCTGTTTGGGTTTGTGGCAAAAAATATTTATGGCAAAAAATAACAAAAGATGACAAAAACGAAAGGTAAAAAATAACACATAATAATATGCGTGAAATTTAAATTTTTTATTCATTATTTTTTGTTTGTCTGGGTTTATGGCAAAAAATAACAAAAAAAAAAAATAACACATAACAATATGCCAAAAATTGAAAGTTTTTATTCATTGTTATTTTTTGTTTGGGTTTCGGTTTGTTTGGGTTTATGGCAAAAAATCTTTATCGCAAAAAATAACAAAAATAACAATGAATAACAAATTTCAATTTCTGTCATTTAAAAATATTCTTCGGATTAAAATTTGCACAAAAGCGTGTTAGTTTCGCGACACGAGTCTCGCGCTCGTGTCGCAAGGGCGCAACGATGAGCGAGAAAAGAAAAAGAAACGAAAAAAATAACGCTGACTGGTACGAAGGGTGTCGCGATTCTTCGCGAGAAAGTCGGGGGGTAGGGGTGCGAAAGTAAGGGTGGGTGAGATTCGAAACCTGTAGCCGAGAGGACGTTTTTTTTAATCCGCTCCACCCCCGACTCCTGCCCCCCCCCCCCCGAACAACGATATCCTTCGAGAAACAAAAAAAACCCCGAAACTCATTTGCACTTAAAAAATGACGAGCGATAAAACTAACGCGCTGAGAGAAGAATGGAGCGCGAGAAGATTGAAGGGGTAAAGGCGGGGGAGGCAAGGAGCAGGAGAGAGCAAGTGTCGTGAATTAACGAAGGGAATAAATAGCCGTTGAATCGTAGCCAGGACTGAATGAAAAAAAAAAAAAGGAGACGAAACGGTAGGGAGTAGCGAGGAAGCAACAAGGGCGGGGGAGGCCAAAGAAAAGTAAGGTAGAGAGAAGAAGAAGAAGAAGAAGAAGAAAGAAAAAAACAATCTCGCAGTGTGGCAGTTAACAAATGAACGCTCGCTTTATCGGCCGGAAATAATTTTGATTCGACGATCCTGGTGAGACGGTTCATTTAAAAAATCTTCGTTCTCCGGGGCGGGGGAGGTGGGGGCGGGAGGGCGTTAGTCTTGACACCCGAGTTTTTCTTTAATTGGATTTTTAATTGGTACGATCCCTCGGTGGGTTAATCCTTGATGGCTTTTCAGCTTCGCGGTTCGTGATCTTCCTCTCTCGAGATTTCTTCTTCTTTTTTTTTTTTGTCCTTTTACGTTACGCTCATTATCATTCTGATCGTTTAGCTACAGTGTTATTGGATCTTTTGTACTTTTTTTTTTAGCTGGACCAATCAATGTCTGGCGTATTATCGATTCGTTTGGGTTTGTTTGGGTTTGTTTGGGTTTGTTCCACTGTGCAGGGATGTGTGTTTGAGCCGCTCACTCCTCACCAACGAGTGATCTTTTATTTTTTTGTTATTTTTTATCCTTAGTTTTTGTTATTTGTTATTTTTTGCCATAAATATTTTATAGATAAAAAATAGATAAAAGTTAAATTTAAAGATAAAAAATAACAAAAAATAACAATGAATAACAAATTTCAATTTCTGGCATTTCAAAGTGGAGTGATACTTCGATCTGCAGAGAGAAGCGAGAAAAGAAAAAGAAAGGAAAAAAAAAAAACAAAAACGCTGACCGGTACAATAGGTGTCGCGATTCCTCGCGGCGGGGTGCGGGGGATGAGTAAGAAATCGTGGGTTTGGGTTTGAGTCGCCCGCTCCTCCTCTCTCCCCCACCTCCCTAACGAGTCGTTGTTCATTATAAGTTTATTCGACAATATGTTGATAAATTTCGTCGAACTTTTTATAAAGCAATCCGCAGGGCGTTGGGATCTAATAAAGAAATTGCTATACGAGACTATGATACACGACGAGTGAGAATTAGCTTCCTGGTGAATCGAATTCCCGTACGCGCGGTGATAAAGGCGAGATGGGGCGGCGCTTGTGGCGGTATACGGCAGTCGACGATTTCTCTCATTGCTCCCCCCCCCCCCCCTCCCCCTGCCCTTCCGCTCCTCCATCCCGCGAGTATGAAGATATACATAGAGTGGAAATGCGCCCGAATGCAAATTGCAAGACTCGCGCACCATTTCCCCGTCGCTCTTCTGGTCGCTGGTCGATCCATTTCGCGTCGTTCATATTACCAATATATATATATATATATATATATATATAGTTAGTGAATGTACGTAGAGTGGAACGAACGTGATTCGGTGGATAGGAATAGTACAATGTGTGGGTCTGCGGAGCCGTGGGCGCGACGAATGCTCGCTGGAGAATCGAAACGTGCGATTCGCCTATGGAACGGGGAAGGTTAAAGCCGCGATGTTGGATGGTCCATGGACGAATATAGATGTACATATATTTATATATATACATATATGAGAGAGGTAGGCTACGAGTTTAATTATCGGGTTAAACGTAGCGAGGGCTGATTCTGATGAGAGTTCCGGATTCAAATGTGTCGCTCGTCCACTTGAGCGAGCACTCTACGGTCCGTGCTCTCCATCTACATCTCGGCATCTCTCTATCTCTCTCTCCACCCCGCTCTCTACCGCTCTTTGCACTCGAACTATTCTGCATTCGATCTAACCCAAACCAATCTAAGCGCACCCAAACAAACCCAAACCCAACCTTTCTCGCCCTTCCCCCCCTCCACCCTCTCTTCCTCTCTCTCTCTCTCTCTCTCTCTCTCTCTCTCTCTCTCTCTCTCTCTCTCTCTCTCTCTGTTCTCGTTCTACGTGACTGTCACCACGACTGGCTAGTTAACTAACTAACGGTGTACGCCGACAGTTAGCCCGGCCGGGCCGCGTGATTCGTGGGGGAGATACGTCACGTACCTATAACACTTTATATATTTACATTGATGCAGCCTTATAACTATAGATTTATATTGTACAGAGCTAGTAGTACGGGGGACTCATCAAGTCCTCCGTCTCTCAAGCTTTATCCACCGAAATTTACGACACACCCCCCCGCCCCCACCCATCGTACGACATTGTTCGCCCTTGGATTCATATTCAAATTGGCCCTACTGAATTTCTCTCGACCCGCGGTGGATCTGGTCTCTCTCAACCCTTCTCTCTCTCTCTCTCTCTCTCTCTCTCCCTCTCTCTCTCTCTCTGACTCTCTTTCCCTCTCTCTCTCTCGCTTTATCGCTGTCTCTCGTCTGACGGATCGCGATTATTGCGATTATTATTGTCGCGCCAGATTCAAACTACTGCACGACCCTAAAAACACAATCCCGTATAGTCACGGCCCGTTCCGGTGGGACTTTCTCGCCTCGATCACGAGGCCACTCCTATTACATTTGTAATTACGAAGGACAGAAACTTTCTTTTTTTTTTTTTTTTTTTAATCGCAGGATCCATAATAAATCGGGAAAAATGAAGATGATCGTGATACAAGTTTTATACAAAAAAAAAGACAATTGTATTTCAGCTTTATTATCGCCTCGTTATTTATTTTGTCCGGTACAAGGGAATTACGTTTACGAGTGGCAAGAAATTGGCCCTTTCAAATAATACACAGACCGCAACGATAGACTGGAAACTAATTAATGACGACTCTTCTCGAGCTCGCACAACAACCAAACAAGTTTCAGTGAGAGCAAAGTTCTATTTGTCATGAGAGAAACGAGGATAATTATGGTTGCTCTCGAGGACAGGGATGAGTCGGGGGGGGGGGGGGGGGTGGTACACCAATCTTCCCATATATACAGGGTGGTCCAAATGTCGTGGATCAAACCAAGTGAATTTCTTAAGCGAAATTGTAACATAGGTATATTAATGATTTGTACATTTGGTGATTTTGAAATTTCAGAATGAAAGCTGTGGCGCCAAGCAGACCGCGAACGTAATCCCGAACGAACGTCGTAAGGCTGCAAGAAAAAAAAACATAACCCCAGCATGGTAAGTAGTTTTTTTTTTATTAAATAAATTATTAGTCCATCTGTGAGCCGATTTTGCCAAAATATTGAAAAACAAAATCATGTCTCCTGAAATCGTTGAGGACACCAACGTGCAAACGTACCAACCTGCAAAAGACTTTTTTCATTGAAAATTGAATCTTGACTACTGGGGACCGTAGTCGTTGGTCCACCCTGTATAAATCCGTCACAGAGCTTCGGGCACGCGAAGAATTCCACGTTCTCTCGTTTCTCTCTCCCCCCCCCCCCCCCCCCCCTGCCCCCCCATCCACCCCCAACCCGCTTGAGACGTGACATTGGTCGTGTCTCATCGAGAAAGCAAAGACTACGAGACAGAACGAGAGAGTATCCTAGAAACGTGAAAAAAAAAAGAAAAAGTAGTGACGTTTAGCGATTGTCTTCTCTATAAGAGTAGGTAACTCGGGTCGTAACTTCATTCTTTTTGACTCATTCAGCAAGAAATCGTACGTCCTTATGTTGGCAACGAACATTTGGAAAGGGGAAGTTTTATATATAAGTTCGACCAGCTGGCATGAAGTTCTTCTTGGAGTTTCCATAAAAGGGGTTTCGCGTGGCACGGTAACATTCGCCAAGTGGATGGGCTAAAGCTTGTCGGGCTCTCTCTCTCTCTCTCTCTCTCTCTCTCTCTCTCTAGCTAGTGGCGATAGTGGTGACTGGTCCCAACAATTACACCCGAATAAAAGCAAATAAAAATGCCTCTCCATTTCTCGCTACCCTATCCACCCCCACGTCCACCCTCGCAAAGCTTTCCGCGATAGTTTAAGGGACGAGGGTTCGTCTCGAAGGAAAAAAAAAGTCTTCAGGACAAGCCGAGAAGGCTTGAGAATGAGGCGAGGGGCGGGAAGAGGGCGGAGGGGGGGGGGTGTTCTTCGAGTGCGAGGAAAAATGAACCTAGAGCTAAAATAATGGGGTAGATCGAGGGTGACTGATAGTTGCCAAGAGTAATAGGAAACCGCTTAAAAATAGTTGCATGGAGAGAGAGAGAGAGAGAGAGAGAGAGAGAGAGAGAGAGAGAGAGAGAGAGAGAGAGAGAGGCTCCATCAGCCCACAACGATATGCAACCCTCTTTACTTACGAGCTTTTGGAGCAGCCTAGAGACGAGGGATGATGGGGCCTCGTGACTGTCAGTACCAACGTACAATCATCATATTTTTCTATGCTACCCTCTCTCTCTCTCTCTCTCTCTCTCTCTCTTGGTCTTCCGTGCATCTTTATTCGTCTTTTATTCGTTTGGGTTTGTTTTAAGGGAGCACATCTGAGTAGACGGTGGAAAAAAATATATAGATGAACTTTGGAAATTATTATCTCAAAAACTGTTGGTCCAATTTCATTCAAGTTTTTTTTTTTCATTCGAAAGTAAATATATTGCGGTACATTGAGAAAATGTATTATAATTTTATTATTTATTATATTATATTTATAGATAATATATATAAATATAATAAATAATAAAAATATAATATTTATATATTATTATTATTCTTATATCAATATTATTATATATATAATAATATTATAATAAATAATATATATAAATATAATATAATAATATTTATTTATTATATTTATATATTATTATTATTATTATATAATATTATATAATATTATTATATATATAATAATATATAATTATAATATATATAAATATAACAAATATAATACACAATAAATTTAATAAATTTTATCAATGTACCTTCATATTTGTACTTTCGAATACAACAAACTATATATATAATATATTTTTTTTTCAAATTCCTAGAGTAAAATACTGCCTTGAATGAAAATTCCATCGAAGTACCATATACGAGTACCTCAATTAGAAGGATGGTAGACTAATGTCAGTCGACTCGATGGTACAGGTCACTGCATCTATCGGCGGTTCGAGCAACCCTCCACTGACCGTGATCCGCCCCCATCCCTTCTCAATCTCCCAACTCCTACAACCTTCTACCACACACCCACACACACGCTCATATATATATATATTCCGAGCGACGAATCGCTATGAAGGCTCCAACATCTCCTCCTTTCTTCATTTGTTTCTTCCTATTTCTCCATCGCGTTGGCTTTTTTTTATTCGTTCACCCTGGCGGCTTCCACTTACTCGCGTGTACTATAATCATCGACATATCTCTCTCTCTCTTTCTTTCTCTTTCTCTTCGATCCGGTTCCATTCTTCATCCCCTTGAGGATCGACGTTGGCCGGACGAAAAGAAGAAAAAAAAAAAACATAAAGAACGAGACCGTAAGAGGATGACAGGGGGAGAGAAAGTGAGGCGGAGGATGGGGCGGAGGGGGTGGTGGAGATAGGAAGAAATTGTGTATATATAGCGCGAGATCTAGTTAGTATGCATAGTGCAGGGCTATGCCGGGAATGAAACGTCAACCCGAGACTCGTCATCCTACCGCCACGTTTGGGTCTCTATATGCTTGCGAGAATCCTCTGTCTAACACATATCTCAGTATGTGTGTGTGTGTGTGTGTGTGTGTGTGTGTGTAGACGTGTGTATGTGGTAGGGCATGCTGAAAATCTTGAACATCCAGAAGCGTCCTCGTAGTAGCCAATTGTACCATATTCAAACCCAAACAAACCTCCAATAACCCTTAAATTTAAGTATGAAATAAATCAAAGGCATTTCTAAATGACATTGTCTTGTAAAGGATTTCTATGTTCAGCCTATGTTCCCAAAATTCAACGATATAGATAACAACTGGGCTGATAGTCAACTTCAATGTGGGAGGCTGCAGGCTCTCTCTCTCTCTCTCTCTCTCTGCTGCACGTGACTACCTTAACGTGAAACCCAAACAAACCTAAACGTGTTGGAACTTCTTTTTGACTTTTTGACAGTATGTGGGAGGCTGCATGTGACTGCCTCGGCGTGAAACCCAAACAAGCCAAAACCCGAAACGCGTTGAAAGTTTCAACGTTAGATTGCAATAACCATAAATTTCGCTTTCCAAATGTTTCATAGTCTTTGAAAAATCCACAAGTAGGATTTAACCCCCATTAAGACAAATTATCGACAAGAGTATCAGTGACAACTCCGTGACAATTGTTAGCTCGTACAACGCGTTAATATATCACGTCAAGTTGTCAAAGGTTACGAGAATGCCCGTAAGGGCCAAAGTTGGATGATTCAGAAAAGGGGTTGATTACTGTTGCACGCGGCTGATGCTCGTGGATCGCGGTAACGACGAATCGACTACGAAGCCGTATTAACACGTAGGCGTTGAAATTGACGAGGGTGGCGAGACGATGTCGAGGGATGATTGGGGAATGCGTAGGGCGGTGAGAGAGAGAGAGAGAGAGAGAGAGAGAGAACGCTTTGCTTGGTTAACAATGCTAATAATATCCGATCGTCGTATCGTTACAGGATGGTTGAAGGAAACAGGGTTGAGACGGACGGAGGGTACGGATGGATAGGGGTCGATAACAATAATATCGCCCTCTGTCATTTTTTTTTTTTTTTGAATAGTAAACGAGCTCCGGAGTCACGGAGTCAAAGGGTTTGTGTGATGTGCCTTGGGCCTGGAGCATTTCCGTCTCGCGACTTCAATCGCTTCCACGTTGCGATAGGGTGAGAGTGAGAAGGAAAAAAAAGGAAAAACCGTGAACCATCCCTCGTACCAAAAAAGGGGTTAACGTTATATGCGTGGGTGCTTCGCCGGCGGGCCAATTAAACCTCATTCATAGCTACCTAATTATCATCCCCTTAGGCCACCAAAATCCAGTGTTCTTCGTGTCCATATTTCCTTCTATGAAGCCACAACATTTCTCGCTTAGGGCCAAAAGGGATGGATGAGCGCCTATCGCGCGCCCCTTTAGGTGCGTAATTCGTTCCGAACGGCAGGCATACTCGCTCCTCCTCCCCCCCCCCGCTATGCTTGATTCCTCGTTAAGCCTCGTTGTGTCTCGATATAATGGCCGATGTGTAAATCAGCCTGTCCAACGAACCGAAAAATCATGAAAAGTCTTAAATTTTTACCAGAAAGTCATACTAAAAAAAGGTCCTGAAAAAAAAAAAAAAATCGATAATTCTTGCCCTTAAAAATCCTTAAATATAATGAAATTTCAGTTCACAAAATTAAACACACTGTCTCATCTCTTCGTCGCTCAGTGCGCTCTTTCTCTTCAGACTTTGCCACCCTCTCCGTCCTTGGAGTCAAAGTTATATACGAATACTGACAAGATCTACACCGAGCTATGTCACTTCCTCTTCCTTCTTCGTTTAGCGTACACAGACTTACCGCCCACAGTGGTATTGGCTATGGAAACGAGCATGGCCTCCGGCGATGTCGCGAACGCGAGGGAAGAGCGCTGAACGAGGATTCAGAAGAAATCAAAAGGGATGGTCAAGGTGTCGCGCCATTGTGTATAACGGCGTTGTAAGGATATATAGCGACAACGAAGCGGGGATGAAAGAGCAGCCTCATTGCATCGATCACGCGCATTGGAAGGAGCAAGGATCGATTGAAGATTCGAGAGAGAGCGAGATAGAGAGAGAGCTCGTTGGGATGGAATGAATCCGCCTTGTCGACGAACAAGATAAATTCAAATCCGAGAATCGCGAGTTCCGTACCGCAAATCACGTTCCTATTCCTATATAAGTTGAGGATCATCCCTCTTCGAAGCTGACCGAAACCTCGTTCTGTTCCTTTCTCTCTCTCTCTCTCTTTCAGTCAGAGCCATCTCCTTTACTTATGCTCTTTACATTCAAATCCGTACGACTTCAATCGGTCGTCACGTAGATCTTCGCTCACGAGAATATCTCCCTTGACCATCATCTCTCTCTCTCTCTCTCTCCTTAGGTGTCGAAGCTTTTGCACTTGATGGCTTTGCTTGAAGAACTCACCTACCAAGGACTTTGGGACCCTTTCGTGTTCATAATCGGCCTTCAGGAGGACTCAAGCGCGCCCTCCTCTTCCAGGCAGAGGAAAAGATGCCCAAACTCAAGGTAGTTTTCTCTATAGATTTTTCTTAATTTTGAGGTCTCATTCGTGACACTATTAAATATCGGAACATTAAACGAAGTGAGTAAAAAAAAATCATGAATTTTAACCGTCTAGTTTTAGAGATATATAGCGATTTTTAAATAAAGCAATGTCTATTATATTATATATAATATTAATATAATATATATATATATATATATATATATATATATATATATATAATATTACTAATATATCGAATAAATCCGACAAAATTTCGAAGCTTTCATCGATTGAGCGGAGAATATACTTTTCAACGTGACTGTGGCGATATATATATATGTATGGACACTGATTCTCCGGGTATTACACGTGTACGTGTATATATAGGAAGCTCCATATATATATATATAGGAATGGCAAACCACAGACGAGCAACCGCGTCTCGGGCGACGAATTTGCATACATATGACGTCACACGCCCCGGCTCTAATATCTCGCCGGGGCTAGGATGGAAATTAAGTCCCAAATCGCGAGGCAGCTGAGAGAGGAGAGCACTTCTGGCAAAAAGTGAAGCCGTAGAGTGAGATAGAAAATACACGTTGCTGCGGATCGGAGTTTATAGCACTGCGTGCGTCGGTGGGCCGGGGGGGAGGCGAGAGGAGGGTGTAGCGCCATGACAAAATTCACGATCCGCTTCGTACGAGTTTTCTCTCTCTCTCTCTCTCTCTCTCTCTCTCTCTCTTGGTGTCTGTGGCAACTTTTGCTTTGTCGTGCCCGTGAACCTGAGGTGGTTAACGTTGCTGGAAGACGTTGCTGGAAAATGGTGATGATTTTTTTTTTTTTGGGAGGGAACGAAACGTTTTACATTGATGAATCTAAACGATTGTGTGGGGGTGGTCTTTCTGAAAACTTCTGTTGATGAGTTGAAAAGAAAAAGAAAAAAAACAGCAACAAGGATACGCCGATAAAACGAGTCGGAAGTTCGCTTATAAAATCGATCGTTAAGAAAATATATTTGTCTATTCAAATTGACGCTAGGGCCCAAGTGGAATCAATGAAATCTGCATACAACGTAGCGCCAACGGGCGTGCTGCTGCTGCTGCTTCTCCCATTCGCATTTAATTCGCGGATCAGCTCAAAATCCGCTCTATTCTCTTTTATTACCCGCGGGCCCCCTCCTCCTCCCTCTTCCACCGCGCGTATCGCCCTGCTGATCTTTCTCGCTCCATTTTTTTTTTTACTTTTATTATTATTATCTTGCATCGAAATCTGCTTCGGGACGATCTATCCCTTTGCTCTGCTCTGTAGCCCTTCCACGAAGAAACGTAGCACCTCTCGGTTCTCGTAAAAAAATGCATCCGCACACCCACACATTCGCGTATACATGCTTATAGAAAAAGAAATTGGTGTGAATTTGGTCCTGTTGCGTTATTCAGTTTGCATCGTCGCCGCTTTCGATTGTTTGGGTTCTTTTGTTTTTTATGTCGTAGCGAGTAGATTCCGTTCTCATTATCATTATTATTATTATTCAAAGTACGTAGAGCTTTCGATGCATTTGGTACGCGATATAGTCGCGTCCGGGGAGGTGATGGGTGGGCGGGTGAGGACGATTTTGAAATATTTGTCGACGGACATAAACTCGAAGGCAGGCTCATACTCGTGGGCCCCGAAACATTTCCATCCTTCTTTGTGGCTTCTTAAATGTTTTTATTTATTTTTTTCCTTTTTTTTTCACTTTTTCTCCGCTGCCGAATCTTTCTCCACTTCTGCTGCTTGCTTTCAAGCAGCAGAGGAGAGTGAGAGAGAGAGAGAGAGAGAGAGAGAGAGATAGAGAGAGACAGAGAGAGAGAGGAGCCAGCACACAGCTTCCTTCTCTTCTCTCGTGTCCTTCCACCACGTTTGTTCGCGAATTCTTTTCGGGTCCCGACCTCCATTGTCTCGAGAGCGCTAATAAACCATCGAAAGGGCCACCCCCGTGTACAGATCGTTCATTGTTATTATTTTCGTTCGAAATACATCCCCTCCTCTTTTCTGAATTTTATATATATATATATATATATATATATATATATATAGAGTGATCAAAAAGTCGTGGGAGGAACAAAGTGGGGAGATAGTCAAGATCATTTCCAATCAAGAAGATCCTATACAGGCTGGTCCGTTTTTCAACGATTCCGAAATTGTGATTTTTTTTCTCAATACTTTGATGGTTCGCTTCAAATGACCGAATCGTCAAATGTCAAAATCTTACCTCCTCACTTCGTTTGATCCGCAACAAACAAGCAAACCCAAAGAGACCCAAACAAACTTTTGGACCACCCTGTACATATATATGAGACCCCATGTCGTGCGTTATGGTATTTGGCTGTGCACGCTCTCCTTGCATTCTCGCTGCAGCCTCATGCTTACATTTGACTTCCTCGTACCTTGGCGCAAATGTGCAATATATATTATCGATGTGCCCCAGGAAAGCTTTGTTTTTTTTGTTTTTTTGTTTCTTCGTCAATTTATATTGTCTTATTATCGTACTCGGAGATCGTTGAAAATTCGGGCGAATATTGCGCGGGTTGTGAGAGGAGCGGGGCGGGCGGGACGAGGACAGTTGAAGTTGTCATGGATAAGAAGAAAAAAAAAAAAGAATCCCTATACACACATGTTGTCAGCGGAACCCTGTACTCTGGCAACGTATGTGTAGACTGAGATAAATATATCGTCTTTTTTTCTCTCTTTCAACCATACCTTAAGGCGTTAAACCGATCGTGCCACTCGGGTAAACATTGATAACGAAATAAAGTTTTTTTTTTGACATCCTTAACGTGCTTAAAACTCTTCAAAGGCGAGAAAAAAAATGCCCTCAGAAGCAAGAAGACACCCTTAAACGTTCTAAAAAAAAAAGAGAAAAGCCCTCGAGCCCTTAAACGTCCTCAAAAGTATGAAATCTCTCTCAAAGCCCCTTAAGTCCAAGAAAAAAAACGGAGAAATGACGTTAATATTCGCGAGAGAGGACTCCACGGTGCATTCGTAATTTGCAAAAAACGTGTCTCATCCTGAGGTTTCACGTTATTGCGCTGGCACATGAACGCGCGCAAGGATAAAGAGGATAACGCGTTACTCGCTCATAAGCACGTAACATTATATACATATATATATATATATATATATATATATATATATATATATATACGCGTTTTATTGCCGAGAGAAAAAGCGAGGGCAGAGGAATCCGGACGAAAAATTAAGATAAGCCAGATAAAAACGTAGCAAAAGTCATGGATAGCCAAGCTGCTGCACGATGATCGCGCATTTGTCCTTGTACAGTCCTCTGCACGCGTATAATAATCGTTAGGCTCATTACAAATTGCATTTTTGAATTGGTTGGTTGGTTGGTTGGTTGGTTGGGAATGGCAAGACCAGAATATGCCTCTAATGATAATATAGCGTGTAATAATCGTAACCACGCGCTGATAACGCGAAATCTCGAGTTTTTTTTTTTATGAAACGTGACCGGACACGCGCGCTCGTGAGGAAAAAAGTGCAAGTATCATTAAAGCACAAGCGGAAAGAGAGGAGGGGGCGTGGGCGTTGCGCACGAGGGAGGAAAATACGTGTTGACGACGAAAGGAGGGAATTTTGATTTTTTTTAGGATTTTTTTTTTTTTTGGGAAGGAAGAAGAGCCGAAATAGGAAGAAAAAAAACAAAGGACACGCACAGGAGTAGAAATGGCGCGGTGCACTTCTTCTCTCGGCGGTAATATGAGAATCTCGCATACGGCCAGTGGCTAAGATCTAATCTCGCGAGGAGCGCGCGCGTTAGCTTGTCCACGGGGTATAGAGGAAACACTAGACACGCTCACAGGGAGAAACAAAAGGAGAGAGAGAGAGAAAGAGAAGCATTTGTTTGGGTACCAGAGGCGCAAAACGGAGTCGCATTAATGTAAAAAAATAAGTGTGTCGATGCAACACGTAACACACGTGGTATGTTTTTGCAACACGGATGTGTTTGTCTGAATTCCCCTATTCGGTAATTGCAGTAAAGTGAAATAAGACGCCTTGTTAGAGTATGAGCCCTCAATACTAATATTTGGAGATTTTTCAGCGCGGTTTTTTTTTAATTTGAAATTTCTAACTCGCCAACGAGTAAACTTACAACAATACCCAAGACACATTTTTATAGAGAATTGAACGCTCTATAAAAAAAGGTCTCTTATCGTTTTATCATAAATTTACTATTTCAAAAGTTATTTAAGATCAAAGTTGAAACTTGAAGTTTCAACACTTTTTGCGCTTTTCCAGCTAAACTATCGGACTTATGAAAAAGTGTTGTAGGATCTTTTTTGTAGGGAATTGAACGCTCTATAAAAAGGGTCTCTTATCGTTTTATCATAAATTTGCTATTTCGAACGTTATTCAAGATCAAAGTTGAAACTTGAAGTTTCAACACTTTTTGCGCTTTTCCAGCTAAACTATCGGACTTATGAAAAAGTGTTGTAGGATCTTTTTTGTAAGGAATTGAACGCTCTATAAAAAGGGTCTCTTATCGTTTTATCATAAATTTGCTATTTCGAACGTTATTCAATATCAAAGTTGAATCTTGAAGTTTCAACACTTTTTTCACTTTTCCGGCTAAACTCTCGGACTTATCGCAAAATGTCATAGGACCTTTCTTGTAGATCATTTCATTTTCTATAAAATCGTGTCATTAAATACTTTAGAAATCCAACAGTTTAACAGTTAACGGCTCGAATCGTGTTGCAACTACACGTATTAGCGTGTTCGTTCGAACACACGAGCAAACGTGTTGAAACGAACGATAATATTCCACGCCTGAAACGTGTTGTAACAACACACTTGTACAGCGATTTTTAATTTTTCTCTGCCCTCAATGTACTTGCTATCCAGGCGCAACGCTCGTACACAAACGTATATAATTACACGTATTGACGTAGCTCGTAAATCCTGCTCTCTTTTCCTCCCGCCAAAGAGCTCACGTTCGGCTGCTGCTGCTGCTGCTACGGCCCAGGAAAAAAAAAAAAAAAAACTTCTCTCGCTCCCCAAATGTCGTAGCGTATTTCCGCCAAGGTAGTAATATAAATTGTGCGACAAAATGCTTTGTGGATACTTAACGTATCCCGTAAAACGGCTACGATGCACAACTTCCGGCAAGAGGTAAAGGGGAAGAACAAGGGCGGGGTGGGGGGGGGGGGGCGGTGACAAAGTCTCTTAAGGGTCTTTTTCCACCCACGCTTTAATGTCACTACCACTTGTGTTTATTGATACAGAGACTGTTGCCTAAAGCAGGCGCACATGTGTCGTGATGGACATTCATTTGGCACGAGCATTCCAATGGAAATTGTTTCGTACTAGTCTTTTGTGGCATTCCCCCTTCACCTTTGCGTTTAAACCTTTCGATTACAAGCACTCCGTAAATTACAACGGCGCGTGTTGAGTGTAGCCGACGTATCATTAAGAGTGCAACGCGGGCGCGATGCGCAAGTTTCTTTACAAACCTTCAACTTCCGCTTGTCTCTTTCTATCTTTGTTTTTTCCTTTCCCTTGGTTGCTCTGCTTCGCTTGGAATGACTCGACACAGGTGTATAGACGTTGTACACACGCGTAATGTTTGTGAACCGGCTGGCACACGCACGTACTTAATTTTCAACAGGCAATGTACAAGGGAGAGAGAGAGAGTGCATAATTTATGCACCAGACACTTCGGGGCTCGTCACAATAGGGTGGAATTCCTCAGGAAATTCCCAGGCTTCTTATAGCACAGTCTACAGTTCGATATATATATATATATGTATACAAATTAATTTTCATTATTTTATTATTATTATATTATTAAAAATAAATATAAATATATATATATATAAATATATTTTTATTATTTTATTATAATATTATAAAAATTGATATTGTGTGATATTGTAAAATCGTAAAAATTGATATTATTAAAAATAACTATAAATATAAATATATATATAAATTTATTTTTATTATGTTATTATTATGATATTATTAAAAATAAATACAAATATAAATAAATATAAATATATATATAAAAATTCATTTTTATTATTTTATTATTACGATATTATAAAAATTTATATTGTGTGATATTGTAAAATCGTAGAAAGTCATATTATAAAAAATAAATATAATTATATATGTATATATATATATATATATATAAATTAATTTTTATTATTATATTATTATTATATTATAAAAATTGATATTGTGAAATCGTGGAAAGTGATATTATTTACAATAAATATAAATATAAATATATATATATATATGTATGTATATATATATATAGGGTTTATGCATAATTTCGTAGCAGAAATCGAGTAAATTTCAAACGCGAAATATTGACCAAAGATAAATTTACTGTTTAATGAATTTTTGCCATCTCTCCACAAGCTTCGTTATTCCTCTTTCATAGAAGCCCAAACAATCTCTCTCTCTCTCTCTCTCTCTCTCTCTCTCTGTCTCTCTCGCTCACTATCTCCATCATGCTCTTTTTTTCCTCACCGCGGACAACCAGCAAAAGAGAAATAATAGCTACAGTACGTATCTCTCTACGTGAGAGAGATCCTTGCGCTAGACAAGCGGCGCCATTTAAATTGGATCGTTTGAATTCACGCCGCGAGTTCTGTGTCCCCGAGACTCTAGAGAAGTCTTTCCTGTTCGAGTGGATCCCTCTGTGCATCATCCTATTCCATCGTCGTTGTCGATCCGTTCGTACCCAAAAATCGCTCTGACATAATTCGAAAGATCCTCCCTTCGTGCGTTATTTTATTCTTTTTTCTTTTTTCTCAAATCTTTCATCATCTTGGCCTGACGTTTGAAGCAGACTCTGCAAAATCGTATCGAAGATGTAAGATTGAAAAAAACGAATCCACGCAAACCCAAACATGAACCAAAGCCCGAAACGTGTTGAAATAATTGACTTTTTAGAAATGATACGAGTGGGAGCAAACCCAAAAAAAATGGACAACCGGAAATATCCAGAGACTTACATATGTGCGTCGCCAAACGAATTTTAATGAGCCGCGCGAGCAGTTGAAAAAAAAAACGTACCATCCTCGGGTATCGTACTCGAGAGATAAAGAAGCGTTTCGGTTTAATCGCTCACGTGCTCATCTCCTCGTCGTCGTCGTCGTCGACGGTCCGGTTCGTTGTTCAACGAGTTTCATTCATGTGGCGCGATCTCTAGTCACGCGCGGTATATGCGCGACGGCGGCGGCTTCCCGTTGAAAGACATCCTATCGTATACGCACACGCATGCCCGAATAGAGGTGAAGAGAGCTCGTCGCGGACTCTTAATCGGACGGTGCGATCGCAAATGCGAGATGGAAAGAGAAAGAGAGGGCGATGAAAAAAAAAGGGCCTGGTAGGGCGTCAAGGGCGTGTGGAGCGTTATGTAGAAAAATAAAAAGGCGTGGAAGTCGTTTGGGTCTGCTTTAGCCATGGAGATGGAAAAGAGAAAAGACATTCACGAATGAATGGAAAAATCTACATTTTACAATTTAGTCGTGAATGTCTTTGCTCGGTCAATCCAAACAAACCCAAACAAACTAAATTTCAATTTAGACTAACTGTAAAATCTAAATTTTACAAAATCTAAATCAAAATCTAAAAATTAAATTTTACATTTAGTCGTGAATGTCTTTGGTCGTCAACCCAAACAAACCCAAACAAACCTAAACGGACTCGAACAATCTCTCTCTCGCTCTGAGCTCGAACTATCTTTTCGTACCTGCGGCGATCGCGAGAGTAAGCACACCGCAAGAGAGAGAGAGAGAGAAATAGAGAAAAATGGTCCAGCCAGACGAGGAGAGAGGAAGTCTGTTTCTGGCTGCTTAGCACACAAAGAAATCTTCGAAAAAGACTTTTCTTTTTTTTTTTTTCCGCTCTGCGGACTTTTTTTTGCGACGATCTTTCGCCAAAGGAGCGAGAGATCGGCCTCTCCAATTTCTACTCCCGTAGGCCAAGGATTCTTATGGACGAGGGAGCGAGAGACCCTTTTTTCCTTCTCTTCTTCCTACTGCGCCCGAATACTCGCGTATCAATATATATATATATATATAATAGAATTCTAGAGAACAAAAGGGCGTAACTCGGATCAAGCCGCATGAAAAAACTGCTCGAACCACGGTCTTTTACTCGCTAACGATCGATTATATATCGCCTTTCATATAACTTGCCACCGTTTTATTTTCCGATGGTCAATGTTGCGACCAAGAGCCCTCCCCCGCATGCTAATGCTCCACGCACGCACGAAGCGCAACTGTTCTCTCTCTCTCTCTCTCTCTCTTTCTATTTCTCTCTCCTCCTCCTCCTCCTCCCTCGCTCAACTCGAACTCTTCCTCACCCGAATTAACCCAAACAAACCCAAACACTCTTTGCTCTCTCTCTCTCTCTCTTAACCCAGAGTTCGCCTCTTCTTTGCTCCTTTTTCTTTTATTTTGTCAAATTTGATTCACCGTACGAGATTCGATCTGACGCTCGATCGCTTCTCGTCTCTTCGATATTACAGGCAAAACCTACGCAACCGGTAGCTCTCGAAGCGTCTTTCTTTTCTTTGCTCACCCTACCCCGCCCCCTTTTATCCTCGCTCATTTCGCTCCGCGCCTTTTTTTTTTTTATATCGTGTCGAATCTATCGAGCCTTCACCTTAATTTTATCAATATAAACGTTTAATTTTATCAATATACCTCGATATTTATACTTTCGAACAAAAACTAAAATAACTTGGATGAATTTGGACGAATAGTTTGTTTGGGTTTGTTTGGGTTTGTTCGGAGAGCGACGGGTGGCGAAGGTGGATTGGGAAAGACAAGAATCTCGGGGATGGCACATAAGTGGACTCTGACGGAATGACGATCTCCCGAACACGAAACGCACACACATACGCACACCTTTCTCTCCTGCTCTCATTCTCTCTCTCTCTCTCTCTCTCTCTCTCTCTCTCTCTCTCCTGCCTCGTTCCCTCGTCCCATTGTCCGTATCGCCGTTTAAATTTGAATCGCCGAGAATCTGATCGTTTATTGTTTAAATTTGTAGACTCGTTCTTAATTTGAATTTAAGATTATTCGCTGGCGCGTTGCGAGAGACGACGACGAAGACGACGAAGACGACGACGACGACGACGATTTGACTTGGTGATGGTCGCCAACAGGAGCAGAAGGTAACTGTTCGATGTTTCCTATCCTCCCTTTTGCTCTTGTATTTTCTTTTTATTTTTTTTAATTTATATTGCTATCCAACACACTTTCACATACGATATACAGCGGACGGAAAACAATGTTGAAAAATATCATCTTAAGGGACGTATTTAATGATCGACGATTGAGCGTTGCGTCCGGAAATTGGTAGCTTTTTTTTTTATTTTATTTTTATTCAATTGAAAAGAAGAATCGAGGGTTTAGGCGACCGTGACGAACTGAAAAATAGGGTTGAAAAAAATAATAATAATTTGCAAGGAAGAAAGAAGATGATTGAAAAATCGTTTGGATATTTATTTTTATGTACATTAACGAAGTTGTGTGCGGGGTCCATTGATTTTGGCCATCCGGTTGAGCTGAAACATAAAAAAACGATTTTTTTTTTTCTCAATATAGATAATATTGGCTAAGACTTGACAAAGCTTTTTTGTGATATCGTGTTTCAATAATTAAAAAATTCGTTTTATCTTTAGGCCATCTTTATCACATTTTTGTTTTATCTTGATCTTATCTTCATCTCATCTTTATCTTATATTTATCTCATCTTCATCGTATTTGTATCTCATTTTATCTTATATTTATCTCATCTTTATTCATCAACTTTTTTTTCAGTTTTTTCCCCCCCTGTACTGCCCTTTAGCTGTTACCTTTCTTTGCGAGAAAAATTTATAACTGGATATTTTTCACTACTATTAGAATATCGTTAAGTATTGCAATTAATAGATTTCTTTTCATGTTTTTTTTTCTTTTCATTTTACAATCCATCTTTATCCTACAGTTCGTCCATTTAGCTGGCAAAACTTTTAGTGATTCAGTTTTTAAATCGAATTTCTTCTGTACCTCTCTCTCTCTCTCCTTTTTTTTTTTTTGTAAAACGATCGCAAGAATATTTGCTTCTTGGTATGATAATGGTGACCCCGGTGGATGTTTGTTATTCCGAATGTACTAATTTACATGGAATACCAAATAGGGAAAAGCATCGTTGAAATTGTACATAGAACACACGAGAAAGCCTGTCGTAATCGTGTTTTTGTTATTTATATTTATATATATATATAGGGTGGTCAAAGAGTCGTGGCTTAAACGAATTGGGAAGTTAGTCAAGATAATTCCCAACCAAAAAGGTCACATACCGATTGGTCCGTTTCGTCAACGATTCCATGAGGATGATTTTTTTTTTCAATATTTCTCATTTGTCTACTCTTCCCACTTCGTTTGATCCACGACTTTTGGAACACCCTGTGTATACATGAGATTTCTCTCTCTCTTTCTCTCATCTGTTTTCTGAATGCTCTCGCTCTCTGATCTCTTCGACTGACTGACGTTAGTCAATCAAACGAAGAGGAGAGAAAAAATACTCACCTTGGCGAAAGGAACGCTCTATCCCTCGCTCTCTCTCTCTCTCTCTCTCTCTCTCTCTCTCTCTCTCTCTCTCTCTCTCTCTCTCTCTCTCTCTCTCTCTCTCTCTCTCTCCATCTTTTCTGATATATCGTGGCTGATCTCAACGAGCACACATCGTTGAATTCCAGCAACCGGGCGATCGGCGCTTTGGACATATATATATTTTTTTTCTTGCTTTATGTTCGATCGCCTCGAAATCGCCTCGCAATCTTCCGTAGATTCTGTCCCAACAGAATCTGTCACGGCTACTGTGCGTGCAAGAGGAAGAGAGAGAGAGAGAGAGAGAGAGAGAGAGAGAGAGAGAAAGAGAGAGAGAGACATTTAAGTTACTTTTTTTCTCATGATTCAAAACCCTTTATATGTATATATATATATACATAAATGGTTTGTTTGGGTTTGCCAAGAGTTTCAAACCGAACAAACCCAAACAAACCCAAAAGTTTCATAAATGTCAAACGTTTTGTTCATTTCCAAAAAAAAATCAAAATTTGCAATTTTTTCATCGTCTACATATCCCCCCCCTAAATGTTCATCGTTCAAGGCAATCGATTTCTTTCTCTCTCTCTCTCGCTTTACGTACTTCGCCCTTTCGCCCTCTGGACTCTGGCATACACGTATGCAGCAAGATCTTCCCCAGACGTATTCCGAATCCGTGCGAGTTTTACGATTTCGTCCACGACTGTATAATGGAATAATGGAGAGAATGTTGGAAGCTGCGAGCGTGCGGCAAAAGGGATTGGGGGGGCGAGGTATAGAGAGACGGGCGAAATATATACACTTGAAATAAAGTACGTAAGGGCGGGGGGGGGGGGTGGCGACCGGAGCAGCCGAGAAGACGATAGCCTTAGAGACAAACAGATCGGAAAGGCAAAAAATAAAAAAAGAAGAAGAAGAAGAAGAAGGAAAAAGCTATAAAGATAGAGAGAAACAGGAAGAAAGGTAGACCTCTCGGTAGCGGGTAGCAGGTGACGCCATGCTCACTTGCTCTTTCCTTTTTTTTTTTTTTTTTGGCTCTCCGTTTCTTCTCCCATCAATATCGATCCAGAATGGCGCTGCAGAATAAATTTAAATTTTGGCCGAGCCCATCTGTTGAGCTCGTCGGCGGGTGGATTAATTAAGGATGCAACGAGGGTTTCGTTATTACGGGCCATGTATTTGGGAAAAGTAGCCTAATACATGTATCAAGTGTACGTTCGTCTGGAACAATGTGAGCAATAAAAAAAAAATGATTGGAGAAATCGAAATTGAAAAATTGAAGAAAAAAATTTATATCGCTCAAAAGTTTTGAGCACTTTGGATAATTATAAAATTATATTGGAATACTATAATTCATTTTATTTTTCATTTTACAAAGATTTTTTAGCAAGATTTGAAAAATTAAATCCTAGGGGATTTTTCGAGTACGCGACGTAACTCGAGAAATATAGGGTTTAGGGAAAAATGTCAAAGAGGAAAGCAAGTCGTGTTTTCCTATTTTTGATGCACTGGAATTTTTTAAGAATTTTCCGCAAGCTTCGGAAAATTCAATCTTTCGCGAAAATTTTTGGATTCTGCGACCTAACTCGAGAACTATGGGGTTTGCGCAAAAACGTCAAAGAGGAAAACAACTCGTGTTTTTTCATTCTGGATACACAGGATTTTTTTGAGAATTTTCCGCAAGCTTCGAAAATGAAGTTTAGCATTTAAATGTTAAAATCGCCATTTTGCAAGATGTTTTTTTTTATGAAAAAAACATTCAAACACTCAAATTGTGTAATAAATTATACCTAAAGTTTCATAAATCTAAATAGTATCGTTTCTTTGCAAAAAGTTTGCTATTTTGTTCGTCTTCAGAATGCATTTCTCCCCTTGAGCGAATTCGTATTTGCAAATTATTCATAATTCATAGATAGTGACTTTGTTGTGCTGCGAGTGAGGGTGCCCTCTGGTATAAAGGAAACGAGAGAACGACGAGAAGTGGCCCTTTGTCCCTATACGAAGCTATACTCTGTGACGCAATAGTCTCTTATTGTATCGTTTGCATGGAATCCGAACTAATATCGCCCAACGAGACGGATCAAACGACTGGCCGCCCTTCAGTTCGTTAATGCAATTTCATGGAAATTTGAATGTGGAAAATTGACCCAACCAATGGGTGTTGGGGAATCGCGCGTAACGAACGAGAGGACGATCGTTGCTGCGATGCAGGCTTGATTGAAGAAATGTTTTTTTTTACGATGAAATTTTTTTCGAGTTAAAAAAAAACGTTTTTTTACGGATTAAAAAAATCAAAAAATATTTTTTTTTGTTGCTCGGTACAAGAAGACGAGAATTGAAAGAGCGAAGTCAACCAAACCGGCGAGGCTAGTAGGGAGCGAGCTGGCTTCAGGGTGCTTTAAAAAAAAAAACTAACTTTATGACTTTTTAGAGGATTACGTCGTTAGGTAGGAGGCCGAGAGGGAATGAGTCAAGAGAAAGAGGGCTCTGGATGGGCTTTTACCCACACTCCACCAGGCTGTACGATCTTCTCCACCCACCGCCGCCTCCGTCCTCGGGGGTTTTCTTAATAAATTAAACAAAATTAACCTGCCTCAACGGGGCGGGCCACAGGCAGGCGCGCGCGAAATAAATTAAGTGCGGTGAAAAGAAAAACGTACCGCCGTCTAACTTTTTCGTTCGTATTAATTCCTCTCCCCTCACCTTGATACATCTCGCGTAAATTCGGTAAAGTTTTTTTTTTTATTTTAAATCCCTATTTCGCGCCTCGGCTAATTTCGCGACCAGGCTAATCATCGTTTTTTCCCTCAAGGGGATATTCTAGTCTAAATGATTTTCGTTTAGAATTTTATATAAAATTTATATATTTCATATATTCGATAGTTGGGGTCGAGAAAAAAAAAAACATTTTTTCCATTGGAATAGAAGGTTAATTTTTTTTTTTTCCTTTCCTTTTTATTATTGTGAAAAATCTTTTTTTTTTCGCAAAAGGAGAGGGAGAGGGACAGAGAGGCGGAAGGATTTCTTCGTCGTTTTGTTTCAAGCGAGGGCGGACGTCAACAGGATCGTTTGTCAGCTTTTCGTATTTTTCACGACCAATCGTTTTTTTTTTATTGCCGCTTCTATCGCACGCTGCTTCGCTTTTGTACCTAACGCCGTGTATACAACCGATATGTTCCATCCGGCGAAATAAATTGTTCTCGTTATTACGAGAACGAGCGAGAAAACGGGCAACGCAAAGATAGAAGGCTAAAAAAAAAAATTAAAAAAAAGAATAATAAATTGTTATTAGGAACCGAGGTTCTCCAATAACGCAGTAATAAATATTTCTCCGTCTCGAGAGTGTGCAGTATCTGGCAGGTATTAATTTTCGTTTTTTTCCATCTATCGTCAATCTTATCTTCCGAATGATACTTTTTTTTCCTTATTTGAACGGGTGGGGGGGGGCGGAAGGAAAGGAAATACAGCTAGAGGACGAAAAAACATTTGACAATTTCGATTTAAAAGTTGAATTTTCAAATTCAACCCAATAAGCCTTACAGAACCGAACAATTAAGATAAAAAATAAATGAAAAAAATAACCCGCTGCGTGTATTTACCTACTTAAGTCAACAGACGGACAATTTCGACTTTTTTTTCTTCCAATCCCGAATATCTTCCGTAGTTTCGACGAACCCTTTCGTCGTAGAAAATTATTCGTTCATTCGTGTCGCGGTGACGAAATGTTTCCACTTGAATTCTCCTCGTAGCGGGACGAGTAAATTAACCCGCAGCTCAAATTAAATACAAATTAAATATAAAATTATATAACAAAAAATTAACTTGCTTAAATTTACAGCATTTATTTTGTCATTTATAAATTGAAGTATGTTAGGTGGTCCTTGAGATATATATACCAAACCCAAACAAACCCAAACAAACCTACAAAAATAAAATATATATACATATATATATAGGTGGTCGTTGAGAAAGCGTTTGTTCCGTCCTTCGACGAGATTGGATTTAATTAAGGATAAAATTAAAGCTGGGTCGGATAATTGGTCGATTAGCTAGGAGAGAGTAAGAGAGAGAAAGGGTGAGGAAATGTTGGAAAACGAGAGTTACAACGAGGTGTATATATATATATATATATATATATATATATATATATATACGCCGGTGGACGGCAATCCAATCAACGTATTCGCCGCGAGTGGCCAATCAAACCCTCTTGAAGGCGCTACCGGCCAATTTGCATGGGATTTACATGGCTAATCGACTATATATATATGTATATGTCTACTCACTGTACCAAAAGCTATAAAGAGAGAGAGAGAGAGAGAGAGAGAGAGAGAGAGAGAGAGAGAGAGAGAGAGAGAGAGAGAGAGAGAGAGTAAGGGTTTTTTTCACGACCTCTCATCATCCCTCTTAATATTATTGCTCTTCATGACCGCCCAAAGATTCCACACAAGCTGAAGGGAAAAAAGGAAAGACGAGGTATCTCGAAAAATGACACTACTTGAATTTCATCTCGAAAAGCTAAACCATCTTTCGTCGATTCTCTAAATCGCCACCCCCCTCATTAATATTTCCTCATTTCTAATCGATCTTTTTCCAAATACGACTTCGCACAATTGTTCATTATAAAAACTCGTAAAACGCGAAATGCTATCGTAAATTCTCTTTTTGCAAAGATCAGGCTGGCTACGCCAATGAATGCAGCGAAAAAAATGCATAACCAACGCAGCTGGAAAATGGAAAAAAGTCGAATTTTTTGTTGTTGTCGTCGTCGTCATTGTCATCTCTCGTTTCCGCTCTGTTGTCGAAATGCATTTTTTTTCTTCTTCGTAATCCGTTGAATATCAGCATTTGCAAATTTTGGGAAAAATTTTCCAACTCGTTGAGCGCGCACACGCGAGACGGAATATATAAAATTCATTATTATTCATTAGGACGGCCGAGCAGGTTCGGGCGGAATATATACGAAAATTGTTCGATCGTGATCACAATATGCGGCCGTGAGGTAAATCGATTCGGTGGAATTAATCGATAGACCAGTTCGCGAATGTCGCAACCGTGGCTGGTGGTCGGAATGGGGGGGGGAGGGTTTAGGGTTAGTGGGTGTGAGGGTTCGAGGGGGTGAGATTTGAGAGGGTGGTTTGGGTTTGTTTGGGTTGGCACAGAGGAGGAATGATTTTCGAGAGAGTGGTTTGGGTTTGTTTGGGTTGGCACAGAGGAGGAATGATTTTCGAGAGAGTGGTTTTAGGTTTGTTTGGGTTGGCACAGAGCAGAAATGATTTTCGAGAGAGTGGTTTGGATTTGTTTGGGTTGGCACAGCGCAAAAATGATTTACGAGAGAGTGGTTTTGGGTTTGAGTTTGTTTGGGTTGGCACAGCAGAAATGATTTTCTAGAGAGTGATTTGGGTTTGTTTGGGTTTAGGAATAAATGTTGTAGGAGTAACGTTCGAGGGGGTGAGATTCGTGAGGGTGGTTTGGTCTCGTGCGATGCAGAATGCGCGCGAGAGACAAGTTTCGTCTACGAATCGAGAGCAGTCCCCCTCTTGATTCGCTCATTTCAACGGTGTGGGCGTTGTAATTAATCGGCGAACGATACAGGAAAAGTCCGCCTTTGATGTAGCTCTTGAAGGATTCGTGTAAATTGGTGGGAGAGAGAGGAATAGGCGTGGCCAGTTGTAGAGAAACGTGTTGGGTTTTCGCGAAGGGTGGAATAGAAACACAAGAGAGCCGAAGAGTGTGTACGTCACAGAGCAACCCCCTCGATACGCTCACTATTCCTCTCTCTCTCCAACCCTCTGGTCCTGTCGCTCTCTCTCTCTCTCTCTCTCTCCTGCTCTCTTGCTCTCTTAATTCGAAATTCTGGCCAAGGCCTTGCTCGCCCCTCCTACACCACCCACCCCCCTCCAGGGCGAGACTCTCGGTTAGCCAATCAACGCAACCCTAATGAGGCGCTTCGCACCCTTTTTTTTTTTTGGTAATTACTGGCTGGCGATTCGCGCGAGCCCAATTGAAAGTTCAAGCCCACCGGAAGTCGTGCAAGAGGACCATTCTTTTTTCGTCATCAATAGTTTGCCATTTTGGTACATTGCTAAAAATTCCACACAATTTTCAATAATTGGTACTCAATACTAGCGATAGCGTTAATCGAAACGTTGCCATTGGCGCGGGACCGCAAAATCAACGGATATTTGCCAACAACCACGCAAGAGAGAAGAAATGGAAAAAAAAAAGATAACACATCGAAACTTAAACTCTCACTCGGGCAAACTTTTATTCGAACGTAATAAATTTATTTTCCAAGGGATAAATATCCGGGCATTTACCATGATCCTACACCCCCGCGGAGTTCCATCGTATCGATTCGAGTCACCGAAAGGATTTTCACTCAATCCATCGTAACTGTGTGTGTACTCTATATATATATATATACAAATCCGTATACAATAAGTACACACATCCATTATATTTAGAATGGGCTGCTTACGTAAATGTGGAGAACCCAGATATCTCTGGAGTGTAGAAATGGCCATGTACTACCACTGCATATATGAGTATAAATATATACATAGTTATGTATGAGATAGAAAGCTTGAAGAGATAGGAGGAGAGAGAGAGAGTGAGAGGTAGAGGGAGAGGGAGAGGAATAAATGATAGTGGGAGAGGGATAATGAAAGATAACAATGATAATGATTTATTAATGCTCGAGGACGAGGGAGAGAGAGAGAGAGAGAGAGAGAGAGAGAGAGAGAGAAAGAGAGAGCGGACCTATACGTTGTCGTGTATGTAAAGGGCTGTAGAATTGGCAGCTCTGATCAATATTCGATTTTTGAAATATCTCCCTCTGCCTTTCCATCCTTTCAAACTCGCGGCCCTCAGCATCCTCGTCTCTCGCTTCATCCCCCACCCCCCATTCTTCCTATCTGACGTTTCAACCCCTATTTCCAACTGTGTTTCTGTCGCGCCCTTCCTCTCTCTCTCCCTCCCCCCTCTCTCTCTCTCTCTCTCTCTCTCTCTCTTTCTCTCTCTCTCTCTCTCTCTCTCTCTCTCTCTCTCTCTCTCTCTCTCTCTCTTCCTCTATCCTTCAAGTTCTTTTTTTCTTCATCTATCGTCCTTTTCTTCGGGTAGGTTCGCGGGCCCGGCGACGTTCTGGTATGCCCTGACTCTCTCGCGTCACCCGCGCTCACTGAAGGGGCTGGTGGACCACCCCCTTCATCCCTCCATCCCTCGCCACACCCCCGTTTTCCCCGACACGTTATTCGAAAGTTCGATACTCCATTTGTATTTTTAAACTGGAATCCCTTATATGGCGTATACGTATCGCTCGAATGCTTCCTCCTGTACCTCTCCCCCCCCCTGCCCCGGTCTTTCTCTAGCTTCCTTTCTATTCCGGTTCAGCATGAAACGAACCCCTCTCCTCCCCTTCCCCCCCGGTGAACCAACCCACCCTTCTAACAGCCAGTGTGCCGGAATCGCTTTCTCTCTGTCGCGGTGTTCTTTCTGACTGCGCTATCAGTATACGGGCATCCACCATTGCCATCACCATCACCATTACCATCGTCGAGCCGAGAGCTATCACCCCCTTTTTTTTACTCTCTCTCTCTCTCTCTCTCTCTCTCTCACACACACACACACACACACTCTCTCTTTTATACTTTTATTTGATTCTGCATTTTTTTTATTTGAATTTTGATTTTGCATTAATTTTTATATTCTATTAGTTTTATTATATATTTTATTTTATAGGACTTTTATTTGATTTTGTATTTTTTTATATTTTTTTTTGTATGCCAGAGGACAATTAATCCTTCTGCATTAATAAATCATAAAAATAACAATAATAATAATTTGATAATAATAATAATACTAAAACTAATAATAATTTGATAATAATAATGATAACAATGTGATAATTTGATAATAATGATGATGATTATAGATAATAAACCCAAACAAACCCAAACACACTCTAACAAAAAAAAATAATAGACTTATTGCCTGGACACACACTTCCTCAGTTTGCAATGAGTCTGTCATAAAAAAAAAATATAAAGAAGGCAATGAGTTTATAAAAATAATAATAATAATAATAAAAACAATACCAATAACACTGTTAATGGTGGAAAAATGTTTCTGCTCATCTCGTGGCCGAAGCTTAAAATATGGGACGAGTGAGAGCGAACGCCCACCCCCCCTCTGTCCCCGGATGCATACATGAACGACTCGCGTGATTTTCGACCGGGGAATGCAAAAATTCCAATTCGACATGTTCGCTGCTTTTCTACTATGGCAAAGAGGAAGAAGTATTCAAGACCTCTCTCTCTCTCTCTCTCTCTCTCTCTCTCTCTCTCCTTGGTCACAGGGGAAAAAATGCACCTGCGTCCCGTCACACGAGAGAAAACGCTGCTGGCATTGCTTGGGCGAAACCTCCTGCCGGCAACTCACCCCACTTCGTCATCCCTATTTCTACTCACCCACGCACGACTCTTTGAATTACTAGTGATAGAGACAGAGAGAGAGAGAGAGAGAGGAAAATATAGTTTGGGTTTGTTTGGGTTAGCTCGAGTACAGCGAGAGGGATGAACTAAGAGAGGGGGGAGGGAGTGAGAGAGAGAGAGAGAGGGAGTTTTCTCCCTCCTCGCGAACTCTGTTCTTGCGAAAACCCTAGCTTCATATATAGTTCTATCCCACACATCATTCTCATTTACATACACTCGAATCTTATACATACGTAGAGCTTCCATATAGATGTGGTTTTTTTTTGTTTTTTTTTCCACCCGCTCTATCCATCCTCCATCCTGCCCCCGCCGCGCTCTCTCTCTCTCTCTCTCTCTCTCTCTCTCTCCCTCTCTCTCTCTCTTGCTCTTTCTTTCTCTCACTCGGATACTTCGTCGTGCACGCCCCGTAGTCTTTATATACATATATAAACGATATATGTACATATAACGATAGTATATGCATCGAGTGTCCTCCTATTTCCTTAAAATTCCGATGGATCGTGTGTGGTGCCGCCACGTATAGTTCCTCGCCCACCCCCCCCCACCCCAACCATCCTACACTTGCCCCACCAGCCAACGTCGCCCACTCGGGAGCCCTCTGCGCGCAATGATCGAAGCCCTCTTGGCACACACGTGTCTGTTGCTCGTGTATATGTAATACGCGTATACATAGGATATCACGTATGGAGAGATGCACGGCAGAGCCACTAAGGAGCCTGAAGAAACTCTGGAGCAAAAGAAAAACAATAGTCTCAGCTTGGGTTTTTTTTTCCAGCTAAATCGAACTCAAACAAACAAAGTCTGGAACAAAGAAAAAAAAATAGGCTTAGTTTGGGTCTTTTTTTCAGCTAAATCAAACCCAAACGAAGTCTGGAGCAAAGACAAAAAAATAGGCTTAGTTTGGGTCTTTTTTTCAGCTAAATCAAACCCAAACGAAGTCTGGAGCAAAGACAAAAAAATAGGCTTAGTTTGGGTCTTTTTTTCAGCCAAATCAAAACCAAACCCAAACAAACTCTGGAGCAAAGAAAGAAAAAATAGGCTTAGTTTGGGATCTCTTTTCTTCAGCTAAATAAGGAAATGGAAATTCTTGAATTGAAGATCTTTCTTGCATTACTAATGCACTGTCTTCCCCTTGAATTTATTTTGGATTAGGTTTTTGGACTCGGTTGTTCGTGCTTGCTCTGCCTTGTGATTGCTTGGGTTAGATTGCTTATAATTTGCTTGGGTTTGTTTCGTTCGAGAAAGAATATTATTTTGGTTTAGCTTGGCCTGGTCTTTGGTTTGAGTTTAGAGAGAGATAGAGAGCGTGAGAGAGACATCGTTTTCGTTTGTTTGGGTCAGTCGTATATAAATGTCGTCGTCGTATATAAATGGGAGCTAGGCTTGCTATCTATACGTGCCGGGTAATTTAAAATGCGATTACTCGAAAGGGTGTCCCTTCTCGCCGAAGCGGCTACCGGGCAGGCGGCGGTGCGGGGGGGGGGGAGGATCAGTAGCATTCGTCGTTGGACATAAGAATAGCTAATACGGTGGGTGGTTGGGTGACTATGGGTAGGACGGAGGGACGTTGAAACGGCTCTCTATCCCTGAGCGAGGGAGGTCCAGCGAGAACGATACTGGAAGGGTGGCTGGATGGTTGCCATTAAAAGATTTCCAATCCCCCCCCCCCCCTGCCTCTCGCCTCTTCATATCTCTCTCTCGCTCTCCTTCTTCGGTAGCTGCCGCGTCTCAACCCCCCCCCCCCCAATGCCCCCGCGGCGCCCATACATAAAGGGTGAGTAATCTGAGTGAGCCAGAAGAAGAAGAAGAAGAAGCGGCATCATCCCCATTCCTGCCAAGCTCGCGACTTCTTTCTCATTTCTCCTTTTTCTCACCCCCGCCCCACCGCCCCCCCCCCCCCAGAAAACCCACCCCCGCACTGCACCCTCTGTACACCTTTACTCCGCCCTTACCGTTCATCCCTTCTTTCTCGCCTACACCCACCCCCAACTCTCCTCTGTATGAGCCCCCCCCCCCCCCCCCCCCCCCACGGACCCGGGCTTTTGCATACTTTTACTTATACTTATGTGTACACTCATATGTGATTCGGGGCGGTGGAAAAATCGACCTGGTTGATGCGGGGGGGAAGAAGGTGCCGCGGGAGCGGGGGGGGGGGGGACTCGAGACGAAGGAAAGTGGCCATGAGGGGGGTGGGGGGTAACGCACACACGTGGGGGATTGGGGAATTCATACACATGCATTCAACCCTAGCATCAAATTTCACTCTTACACGCGAGGGCCTTTGAAGAAGGAAAAAATTGTTAATTTTTTTTTCGGATTGAAGAAAATGTTTTTTTTTTTAAATTTGTAAAACTTTTTTGGTAGCTTGTTGCACGAGTGAGCTTTACGAATGGATTTTTCTTCCAATTGAAAGACATTGCAAGAAATCTTCGAGATGATTTTCGCGGGCAATCGAATAAAAATTTTGACAATTTTTATGGATTTTCACATCCGTACGATGAACTTGTGGGTGAGAAAAAAAATTGAGAAGACGAGAGGAAAAATTTACAGGAAATTTTTCGGCTTTGGCATTCGTGTTTGGGTTTGTTTATGCTTTCGGTCTCTCTAGTTCCAATTAGCAAGAAATATTTCGCATTGAAAATTCATTAAAATTGGCGAAAAATCGTCACACTCGCGAAGGGCCAAAATTTTCCTCTCAGTTTTTTCATTCATCTCGAAATCGTTTGTTTTTTTTTTTTACTTTTCTTCCCTTCCCAAAACGCGACACAATCGATAACAACAAATGCATCGCTCGCTCGTCCCTTTTCCTTTCCCCGTAGATACATTACACAACAGTGTTGTACTACGTATGAAGAACGATCCAATGACGGAAGTATTTCCCTCTCGTCGCCCTTACGACCATCCCACTCACCTACTCATGTACACTCATCTTTACACACGGAATGTATACATCTATCTTCTTCTTCTTCTTCTTCTTCTTCTTCTTTTTTCCCTCTTCCGCTTTCTCATCTCGTTTCATTTCATCCCTCTATCGTTTCAACCCCTCCACCCCCGCCCGCGCCTCCATCATTCGGTCGTGGCTGCTCTGCCACACGAAGACAAAACACCGACGGCAGTCTCTTTATAGTATACGCGAGTCGTGGAAATAAAACACTAACAAAACAGCCCCTTGCGCGAGAAACTCACCCTTGCTTCACCTCCTGCCGCCACCACCCCCCCCACCCCCGCCACTCGGTCTTCCAAGCAGCCCGGCCAACCAGCCCCGTCTAACAAACGAGCCACGACACCCCGCGTAATGGGAATGCTTTTGCTTCTACTTTTACACATATATGTGTGGGTGTGTGTGTGTGTGAAAGTTGAACGCCCCCCACTCAGGATTGAGTGTGGTGGGGCGCGCGAACGAAGAATTTGGTCGTGGGGGGGGGGAGATAAATAAACTCCACGAAGGAACAGGCAATTTTTGTTTTTTTTTTAGGAATGAAAAAAAGTGTTTTACATTTATGAAACTTTAGGTGCAATTTGTGTTACACTATTGAGAGCTAATTAAGGTTACTTTTTTTTCATCTAGGGAATATTGCAAATGGCGAGACGTGAATCTTGACATGCAGGTTGGAGGGGACTCGATCAGGCGTGAGGAAATTCTTCATCGCTTGGATGCGGGCTTCGAATGTTGGCGAGAAGGTAAGAACAAAATTCCGATATTTCACCGAACTATGCATCCTGAGGAAAAAAATTGTTCGGAGCATTATTGTTCAGAACAATATTGCGGATCTTTTTTGTTCCAAACGTTTTTACAATATTATCAATATTTAACAAGTTATTGTGAAAATAAAATTAAAAATGCTCAAAAAAAAGATTCCACGTTGTTTTCCGCTCAACGTTGAGTTCGTTCGTAAAAATAGTCGTAACGAATATTGTGGAGAATCGAATAATGAACAATTTTTGTTTGAACCATTTTTTTCGTAATGTAAGTATTTCAAGTCGAAATGTTGAAAATATATATCCTAACTACTTTCCATTACAACTTCTTCGATATTCATTTTGCAGGAAAAAGTTTCAAATGAAAAACGTCGGAAATCTTAGATTCTTCATAAATGATACGAACAATTTTTTTCCTACGATTAGCCATTCGCGAGATATGAACGCAAACGTAAATTACAAGATGGCGTCGTAATTGCACGCCCCCGCGCCCTTGTCCGCGCGCCCCCACCCCAAAAAAAAATGTGTCTTTGGCCAAAAAATGTGTCTAGTTTTACTGGACTAAAGATGAAGCTTGGAAAAGGGAAGAACGGTCGCACTGGAGAGGAGAGGTAAATCCATATTTTACACCACTACCACCCCCGCCCTTCCACCCACCCACACTCCACCGTGAAGCTTCTTACGATGTACATACCAGCGAGAGGGGCTGCCATTCTATGACTACGAGGTTCCAGGACACGTCCACCAGAGAGCAGCGCTCGCCTTCGCTCGTTCCATTCTCTCTCTCTCTCTCTCGCTCTCTCTCTCTCTCTCTCGATTCCTCCGGTGCCTTTCGTACCAGACCCTTTTCTCCTTGTACATCTATATGTCGCGTCCCTCGTGACTCTTCCCTCCCCGCTCCCCTCGCCCCCGCCATCCTACACCTCCGCCCACCCCCACTACCAGCCGAAAGGCTCTGATCGCGTTTGGGTTGGCTGAAACGCGAAAGGGGTTGTACACACAAACATCCATGGACCACCCTCCCCCACCCTTGGTACGAACAGATCGAAACGGTCAAGGCTCGTGACAAAAAGTCAAGTTAATTAATGGACCGCGGAGTGGATGTGTCACCTGCTCTTGGCTACTCGGGGAACATTCAGGCTTCGTTTCTATTCAACTGATCGGGAATACTTTATTGCAGCTTGACGCGTTTTTGGGCTCGTTTGGACTTGTTTGGGCTTGTACGAGTTTGCTTGGCTTTGGGTTGTTTGGGTTTGTTTGAAGTTCAGTTTCACAATTTTACCGTGATTTCTTTTTTTTTTTTCAAGACAAACAATTTCTATGAAATTTGGCACGGATGTTTCCTCGCGTTATCGGTTATTACGGAATTTCGATGATCTTCAGAAGAATTGTTAATTGAACCCAAACAAAGCCAAATGGTAATTATTAAACGATGCATTTAATAACCCAAAACCCAAACAAACTCAAACGATGCGTTTAATAACCGAAACCCAAACAAACCGAAATGGTAATTATTACACTATGAGTTTAATAACCCAAACAAATTCAAACGGACCAACATTTATTTCCAATGATTCTTAGTCAAATTAAGCGGAGAATTTAAAAACCCAAACAAACCCAAACTAACCCATACAACTTTTGACAGACTTTTGTCAGAATTTCAATAATGTTCCAAAAGATTTCCAGTCAAATTGACTGTCAACGTTTTATTATTATTATGATTTTTTTTTTGTTTTTTTTTTTTGATCGATCTTATTAATCCTGCCTATTTGCTGACGAGTTTGTTTGGATCGGAGGAAGGAATCGTGCGATAAGACGCGTGGCCCCGTTGTTGCTAATACCACCACCTGACCTTACAAAGTACAATAATAATGAATGATTGTTCCCGTCAAGCCGAGGAAATTTAATCCAACGTGCAAACACAGGCCGAGAGTCGGGCTGGACGATGACGACATTCCTGTCCAGTTCTCTTTCTCGCCCTCTCTCCTTGTGTCATACGGTTTACTTTAATCCGCAGTTAAAACAGAACGTATGACACTGACCGATCGTCTCGTTTCATCGAGCTGGACAGCTGGACGCTGAATTACTTCGGGGGCGGGGGGGCGGGTGGACAAATTTAGAGACAAAACGAAAAATCAGATTTTCCACAAACGGGGACAATATAGCCGTCGAAAAAACAATCTTCCTGCCAAGACCACACGTCGTAGCGTCGCCATTTTACCATTCAGAAATTTAATTCAACCCAAACAAACCCAAACGAATCACAAACAATTTGTTTGGAACAAATTGTACTTTAGGAAACTGGGAACAAATTGTTCATTTAGGAAACTAGGAACAAATTGTTCATTAGAAAACTTTAGGAACAATTCGTTCCCAAAGTTCCATGAGTTTGGTTCTTGTCCAAAAAAAAAACAATCATCGAAAATTGGTTGTATCATCCGCGCCCCAAACTTCTCCGTATCTCTGAGCCGACTCGCGCTCCCTTCAACATTTCCATCATGCAAACTGCGCAATCTGCCGGGCGATTCCGTTACAGCCAGATTAATTGCTCGCTTGACCCGCACGACCATCGTGTAGAATTAACGTCAACGACACACGACGTTAGGATCGGGAGCGTTGAAATAAAAAAAAAAACCTGCTGTATCGTAAGACAGCAGGATACAGGGGGAAAACGAGACAGGGGGGATGAAAAAAAAAGGGGTCGTACCTTAAAATCATAAAGATCAGTCACAGCCGCGTGCCTGCCGGGTTGACGGACGGGCGGTGCCGAAATCGATACTTCGTTTCCGATATAAATTCGAGGGCTCTCTCTCTCTCTCTCTCTCTGTCTCGTTGCACTCGAGATACTCTCCACCGAAGGTTTTTCTTTCTTTTTTTTTTTATTTTTTTAAACGTCGATCAGTCTTATACGCCAAGTACGCGTGTTTGTTAATGTTTTACAAATGGAACACTTTCGAGAAAAATTAATTTATAAAAAGGGGCTCACGTGGGAGCGGCTAGAATTTCATCGAGTCTTAGACTTTACCCTCCTCCGATGGCCCTTCGAAATTGAAATTGAAAGCTAAATAAGAATAAATATTTAAAAAAAAAAGGACTGAACGCTCCGTGTATCGAGGGTCAGAGCCATTACGGAAACAAAGTGTAGTTTTTAGAAAGCAAAAAAAAAAAATTAATGTTTAAAAAATATCCAAACTCACTTTAGCTTAGAATTGTCGAGTCTATTGAGAATATCGAGTAAAGAGGTTGTCTCAGCTATGCGAAATGTAGCCAAAAGGATATTCAACGCACCCGCCCAGGGAATGGTGGAGAGGGAGGGGGGGGGCGTATTCAGGGCTCTCCTGACTTCTTCTATATGTGCGAGTGTGCCTGCGTGCGGAACATGGAAGATTGGGGCTTTCCGACTATGAGTATTTCCCAGAGGAGGGAACCTCCGGAGTCGACTCATCAGACTTTGGTCGAACCCGCGCGACCCACCCCTCGGTACCCCTCGGCAACGTCAAGTCCTGGAAACGCGCCCGGGTTGCATAATAAGACCGACACACCAATTTTTATCGAGAGACGAAAACCGACGAAAATTACACATATATATATATATATATATACCAAAAAATATTTGACACGAAATACTGTAATCATTTAGTTTCGCCCACTTTTTCAGCTTTAGGTCGTAAAATATCGATCGTAGACGAAAAATTGTCACGATCGAAGTTGTAGAGAATTCAATTTCCCACAAGTTTGCTCATCTTTGTTAATGCGCTAAGCTTGACAATAAACGAAATAATTAAACAATTCAATGTCACTCACTTCTTTCAAGCTTAAGTCGAAAAATATGGATCATTGCGAAAAAATTGTACTAACCAAAGTTTTAGAGTATTGAATTTCCTACAAGTTTACTCGTGACCCTTTTCACTCAAAAGTTGAAAATAAGCGAGTTATTTGACACAATAAAGAAAATCCCATTAAATTCAAGATGGCGCTTTACTGCCTTTTGTTAAAAAAGTGTATTTAATAAATTTAAAGACCCAACAAATTGTCCATGAAGTCTCACAAATGTAAAACGTTTTCTTCCATTCCAAAAAAAAAAAAAAAAAAAATCATCAAAATGTCATTTTTTTTCGTCCTGTACGTTTCTCCCTCACAAGAGAGACGAAGATAGGACGGGAAAAGGTTTATGAAAGCAAAACGAGAGTGGGACGTGCGTTGCCTACCTTTCGCTTCATATTCAACCCACAGCCCCCCCTCGCCCCCACCCTCCCGCTCCTTCGATACACCAAAAAGCCATATAGCCGAAGAAAGCATCAGCTTTCAACCCCCCCTGGCCAACCCTTGTTTCAAACCCAACACTTTTCCTATTTTATTTGCCCCCCCCCCCCCCCCCAAAACCCTCTCGTCCGCCCTAATAATAATTTTTTTTTCTTACCCCGAGAAAATTTATCATCCCCTTTGTGCGTGTGCTCGCTATACGTCGGGGATAAGACGTATCCTCAGCCTTGGAATTTGGAAGAGAAATGTGAATTCGTGTCCTCGTGGATACGCGCGAATGAAAGTCGACGCACGCGTTGATTATCACAGACACGAGGATTAGGCTTACAGCTAAGGGAGAAGAAGGAGGGGGTGGATTTCGCTCGCTCTCGCGCAAATGTCGAAAGGAACGAAAAAAACAGAGAAATGGTAGGGAGCGGGGGCGTTGATGTCCAGCACGTAGAGACAAAGTCGCTCGTAAAGTCGACTAACAGAACTCTCAGGGAAAGGGCATCTATATATATATATATGTATGTAGAGGATGGTCCAAAAGTCATGGATCAAACGAAGTGAGAAGGTAGCCAAGATAATTGCCGAAAATCGTCATAGGTCGGTCCTTTTCTCAACCATTCCAAAGATATATTTTTTTCAATATTTTTGGAAAATCACTTTCCAGCTGTACCAAAGAATTCATTTAAAAAAAAACTACTACTTATAGTAGTTTTTTTACTATAAGTGGTAGTTTTTACTACTATTAAGATACTTATAGTGGAAGCGATTTTCCAAAAATATTGAAAAAAAACAGCTTTGGAATCGATAGAAACGGATCAATCAAAATCCATATGCTGGTAATTTTTTGTTCAAATGTTTTTTTTGTTAATTTTTTTTTTGGTACGGCTGGGTAGGGATTTTCCAAAAATATTGAGAAAAAAAAATATAGCTTTGGAATTGCTAGAAACGGATCAATCTGTGTATGACTTTTTTTTGGTTGGAAATGAACTTGGCTATCTTCTCACTTCCTTTGATCCATGACTTTTGGACCACCCTCTATATATATATATATATATATATATATATATATATATATATATAAAGGGAACGTCCACTCGCCTTTAACTCTCCCAATTCCCCATTCTTCGAGATTCTCCCCATCGTTCCATACTCCTTCTTTATTTTCTTCAGTCATCCTCGCTTATTTCTGGTTCCTTATGTACTCTCGCGCGGAGCACTCGAGTTCCATACACGTTTCTCGAGACTGTGTATACGTTATATATAATAATATATATATATAGATATATATATATATATATAACCCCTCGGCACGAAGCTAATCATATTTTCTAATCCGACGCCGTCGTGGCCAAAACCATCGTCTCCTCTCGCTGCCCTTCGCGTCGACGTTGAGCGAGTAAAAATCGGGAGAGAGAGAGAGAGAGAGAGAGAGAGAGAGAGAGAGAGAGAGAGAGAGAGAGAGAGAGAGAGATAGAATAGGGAAAAAAGGGAAAGCTCTCACCCTCTCTCGCTCTACGTCCAACGCCCGACGTCCTATACGCTATATCATATAATTTTCCGACAAAAAGCACTTACGTTTCACCCCCCCACTCCCACCCCCGAACCCTCTGGCACAAGACCTCGACAGCCTTACCACCCCCCCCCCCCTCTTTTACTTCCGCCCTTTTCCCTTTTTCTCTTCAGCTTCTTCGTCTCTCTCCCCCTCTCTCTCTCTCTCTCTCTCTCTCTCTCTCTCTCTCTCTCTCTCTCTCTCTCTCTCTCTCTCTCTTCTTCTCTGCTTATACACTTTCTTTCCGAGTCTCGGCAAAACCTAGCACCCCTCAAGGGGTGGAAATGCACACACATATATATATATAGAATTTCCTAGAATGTCCGAGACCCGTAGACATGTCCCTTAAAGCCGCCCGAACGAGTTATACGACGAGAAATCATTATTGCGATAATTAGAATTTATTAGTTTCGTTTTCGTTTTGGGTTTATTTGCTTCTCTCACCTCGACGCGTTGTTTCCCTTTGTTTGGGTTTGTCTGGTTACGTCAAGGCCTCAGGCCACTCCAAAGGCCAAAAGGGCATATTTTGTGATTTTTTTTTTTTTCATCGTAACCATAAAATAAAACAGAATTGGAAAATAGAAACATGTGAAAATGGCGACTGTGGGCGCTACAATTAAAAAATCGAGTACTTCGAGATCTTTCGCATCCGTAATCTTTTGGAATATCATTTTATAGGTACCAAGGCACATTTATAACAAAAAAAAAACAATCGATTTTTTGTAAAATCCAAGAGTGGCCTAAGCCTTATACTTTAGGGTTGTGGTTTTTTTTTTGCAGTTTGGGTTTGTTTGCTTAGGTTTGGTTCACGTTTGGTTTAGAGCATGTTTAGTCTCGCTTCTTTTTGGGTTTCTTGAGTTGAGAAGAAAGTAAGCGAGATTGGGTTTCTATGCTTTGGTTTGTTTGGGTCATCTCCAAGTGCAGAATACCTCGAGTGCAGCGGGCGCGAGTGAGAGAGAGAAAGAGAGACAAAGAGAGAGAGAGAGAGAGAGAGAGAGAGAGAGAGAGAGAGAGACAGCAGACAGTATAAGAGAAAAAGTATAAAAGAGAGAAAAGAGGCAGCGACTGAGCTGGTTCATCGAGCCTGGTGGTTGGCTGAAGGCAGATCCCGCAACGTCCAACCTATATCCATTCGCCCCGGCCCGAGACTTGAGTCACCTCGCCCTCCTCCCTTGAATTTTTTACTCTTCCTTCCTCTTCATCCTCTTCTTCTTCTTCTTCTTCTTCTTAACCAACAAGAGACAGACTCAATTTCCATTCATTTATTTTCGCCGCCATTTCACTGATTGCCACCGCACCCGTTTCTCTCTCTCTCTCTCTCTCTCTCTCTCTCTCTCTCTCTCTCTGTCTCTCTGCTTCGTGGCTATCGAATCTATATACGTCACTTTCCTTGGTCCATTGCTGTTACTTCTTCTCGCCAATGCCGCAGCCTGCCTGTAGCCTCCTCTCTCTCTCTCTCTCTCTCTCTCTCTCTCTCTCTCTCTCTATAGCCTTCGAGCAAACATGGAAGGGTGCTTGTCCGGACGTTCTCGAAGACGTTCTCTCTCTCTCTCTTTCTTCTAGCTATTCATGCCATCTTCTCCCTTCGGCGAGTATGCGAGAACGCGACTTTGCTTCACTCTAATTTCCCGGCTTCACTTTAATCACCAGAAGTGCAGCCTTCTGTCCAGATCTACGGGTCAAGTGCTCCGCTATAACACGATGGCTATAGCTCATCTCTGATAGGGACCTTGTTTGGGTTTGTTTGGGTTTCTTTATCATGGCAAAAAAAGAAGGATTCTCGTGTAAAATTTCCATTCTTTTTTTCGCCCAAACAAACCTTTGGATTTTTTTAGAGTAAGAGACCTTGTTTGGGTTTGGGCTTTTTTGTTCTTTGAGAGTGAGAGACCTTGTTTGGGTTTGTTTGAGCTTGTTTGGGTTTAGATTGTTGTCCCACGTTGCACCTCCCATATACATCAATGCTCAACTTGTACACGAAGAAGGAGGCTGGAAAAAGTGCTCGATCAGCAGCCACCGTTGATCCCCTGCATTTCGTAAAAGTTGGCGCCCTTTTGACACTCAACTGTCGCGATATGGTCGAACGCTGTGGCAATTAAAAAGGCAAAAAAGACCGGGAATCCTCTCTCACTCTCTCTCTCTCTCTCGTGTGTGGAATAAAAGGAAGGGACGTTGATGGGATCCCCTTCTCGATCTGGATGGTCAGAGAGCGAGAGAGAGAGAGAGAGAGAGAGAGATGGATAGATAGAGAGAGCGAGACATTCACCCTACTCTCTTGACTTTTCCCCTACCGTGCCCTCCCCCTCCTCTCCCTTCTCCCACCACCTGGCAATTTCTGGGCGTCGCCAGCGCCATATTGGGTAACGCCTACTAATTCCTCCACCCCCGCCTTGCTTTCTTACGCTCACACGTGTGGACAAGTCTCTCCCCATCCGTATGGGTTTTAAGCAACACATAGTAACTTGTACATTTATATGAGTTTGCCTCGGCACTCAGACAACGGTAATGGATACGAGTGCACCTAGATGAGGAGAGAGAGAGGGAGAGAGAGAGGGAGGAGGATTCCTCCTTGGGGAAAAAAGGGATGAAGAAGGGTGCCAGCCTCATTACAAAATCCAACACACGACGAAGCCAATGTAAGACAGTGGAAAAAAAAAAGAAAGAGAACAAGCAAATCCTCCACGAGAATCCAAGTGTTCTCGGGCTAGCTCGAAGCCTGAAAGTTGCTTTCTATCAGACTTCCATTTCTCTTTCCGTACTACTCCTCACTCCAGACGGTATTCTCATTTAAAAATTGGAAAAAAAAACCATTTTTTTTTTTCGACGTCTTCTCAATGTACGCACTCTTGAGAATACGTCCTTAAAGGGAAATTTCTTAATTATCAATATTTGCAAATTAATAGTAATTTTTGTCAAAGCGAATTGCGAGGCGGCACACCGGCGCGAAATGGACAATCGGACGATTCTGAGCAAGCTAGAAACTCGTTTTCTTTTTTTTTTTTTTTGTTCAACCTGGTTGGGTTTCTTTGGGTTTTGCTTTACGCTCCGATATTTATTGTTTGGGTTTGTTTAATTTTGCGTACGCTCCGATATTTATTGTTTGGGTTTGTTGAATTTTCCTTACGCACCGATATTATTGTTTGGGTTTGTTTAATTTTCCTTACGCTCTAATATTATTGTTTGGGTTTCTTTAATTTTCGCTTACGCTCCGATATTATTGTTTGGGTTTCTTTAATTTTCGCTTACGCTCCGATATTATTGTTTGGGTTTGTTGAATTTTGCTTACGCACCGATATTATTGTCAGCCAAAAAAAAAAAAGCAAAAACGACCCTTGACTGTTTTATGGTACGAGAGGGAGTTGCAAAGGAGAACGAAGCTCGGGCATCGGCCCATACCACGTATGAATGACGAGGGTGTATATTCTGTTCATTAATAACCAGGGCTGAGAGTATGCGCGGAACGATGTATTTTTTTTTTTGGCAAGAAAAAGAGTCACGTAACCAACGGATGGATGATCGTACGCGAGGGAATGAACGATTCTCCTTTCGTATAAACGTACACGACTCATTTCAGGTCCGTACAATGGTTCTTCACAGCTTCCAAACGTTTTACGTAAAAATGAGGAAAAAAATCGATTTTTTTTTTTCATACCACTACGTGTATTTCCCACCCCCTTAATGGCAGAAGCGGGACGCATAAAGCACGCGGGGGGGAGGGGGGAGAGGGGCATGGTAAAAAAAGGCAATTTATGATGCTCGGAGGGGTAAAAAAATAATGGTATGATAATGAAACGAAACGTACACGATCGAGCGCAGGACTGAGAGGGATGGAGAGATCCAATGAGAAAAAAAAGCAGAGAAGAATGGAAAAGCGGTGGAGCGGGAGAGAGAGAGAGAGAGAGAGAGAGAGAGGGGGGGGGGCTTGTTTGGGTTTGTTTGAGGGTTTTTTTCTTCGAGAGTGAGAGACCTCGTTTGGGTTTATTTTGAGGTTTCTCTTTGAGAGTGACAGACTTTTTTTTCTCTTTGCGAGTTAGAGAGACATCGTTTGGGTTTTTTTTTCACTTTGAGAATGAGATATCTTGTTCAGGTTCGTTTGGGTTTGTTTGGAGAGAAAGCTTGTTTGGGTTCGTTCAGGCTGTTCTGCCTGTCGAAGAGAGAAACCGTTTGTTTGGGTTTGATCTGTCTCAGAGCGAGAGAGTTTCGGTTTATTTGGGTTTGTTTGGGTTTGGGTTGCTCTCTCTATCTCTTCAAGTGAGAGAGAGAGAGAGAGCTTGTTTGGGTTTGATCACTCTCTCTCTCTCTTTCTCCCCTACCGAAGGAGAGAGGGTTTGGGTTTATTTAGGTTGCTCTCTCTCTATCTCTTCAAGTGGGAGAGACAGAGAACTTGTTTGGGTTTGTTTGGGTTGCTCTCTCTATCTATTCAAGTGAGAGAGACAGAGAGAGAGAGAGAGAGAGAAAACACCTCCTCCCATCCACTCGATGAGAGTCGAGTGTGTGCCCGGCTAAAGGAGAGACCACGATGTTTGTGTGAATCAGGCGCGCGGATGCTGCACCAACTTCCTTTCTACCCCGAAAAACAGCAGCAAAGCAGGGAAAAGCAGCGTAACGTATACGCGGGTTACCCTTGGAGAAAGAAAAGCAAAAAAAAAAAAAACGAGAGAAAATTGTCCGGACTACGGTTCCCTCGCTCGCCATAGGGGATGACTCCGAGGGTGGTCGAGCGTGTGTGCGTGCAGTTAAAGGGACGAGAAGAAGCAAAAAAAAAAAGCATAAAAAAATAGAAGACGGAAGGGAGCGCGAGGAAGAGAGACGGAGTGTGCGTTGGGGGGCGGAGGGGATGGTAGCGAGGGATGAAGTTTCGACATAAGCCCAAATCCACGCTTATGAGCAACGCCAAGACAAAAGCCTCGATTTCGCGACAATCGTAACAATCTAAGGAAAGCGCATTTGGGTTTGTTTGGGTTTCTTTGCAGTTGGGTTTGGGTTTAGTCGACCCAATAAACCGAGTGCGTTTTTATTTGGGTTTGTTTGGGTTTGTGTGGATTGAGTCACCATTCAATGAGATAATTCTGTAATTTAATTAATTTTTTTGGGGTTTTTTTTTAGTTCGATCACAGCTCAATGAGATTATTTTGTAATTCAATTAATTTGTAACCAGATTAAATAATTTCGTATAACACGATAATCGAGGTTTGCCCAATTTCTATATGCCTGCCAATTAGAACGCATACGTATTTTTACACGATTTGATGCGGCAGACGAGATGAGGATTTGTAGGAAAAGTGGAAAGAGCCAGGGGTGAAAAACATTGGCGAAAGTCGAATTCGCTATGGCTTATTGTCCATAGACACAGAGAGCCCTGTCCAGAATTTGGAGTAGCAGCGGGGAATGACGTCAGTAACGGATTCGTTAGAAGCGAGGCCCGGGCGAACGACCATTAATCCGATGGATCTGACAGTCTCCTGGTCTCCTCCACTTGGCCGAATCGGCCGAGTTTCTCGTCCGAAAACGTATTCCACCGGAAATAACGAGAACAGGAAGAAGAGAAGAAGTAAAAAAAAAAAAAAAAAAAAAACATAAACTACGAGACTCGATAGCTGAGTGAGCCTTCGTTCTTTCTTTCTTCTTCCATTTGGGTTTCTCTTTCCTTGAGTCTTCGCGAATATCGAAAAAGTGCTCGTTTGTTTGGGTTCGTTTGCCGGGTTGAGGGAAAGAAGCCTAAAACGAAAACGTAAACAAAAAAAAACGTATTTTGTTCTCGTTTGTTTGGGTTGAGCAAAAGTTGGTACAGTTGAGGAAAAGTGGCCTGAAAAAAAATGAAAATAGTCCAAAACATTATTTTCAGACGACTTTTTCGTTTGTTTGGGCTCGTTGATTAGCTGGATCGAACGAAAAATCGAAATAGTTGCGGAAAAATCGCCCAGAAAGGAATAAATTTCAAAACTTCATGTTCAAAGTTCAAAAGTCTTGAACTTTGCTTATCGTAATTTCAACAACATTTCGTCCATTCGCATTAAACCCAAACAAAGCTTCGTCACGTTGTAATTAACGTAATTCGTCCATTCACTGGTTTATTCCTCCAACGTATGGAAGAAGAAGAAGAAGAAGAAGAAGAAGAAAAAAACAACATGGCCGACCCAGAAGCGCCATTAATTAATAAAAGAAGGTCGCAAATGGTCAGAGCGAGAAGAATACACCCCCCACCCCACCCCGGTACATCGAGCAAGTTACAGTCGTTTTTCCCATCTCCTCCGATTCCCCGCACGTGAGCGGGAGATTCCGTGAGGGGGTGGTAGGGGGCGGGGGGAGGCTGGACCAAGCGGGCAAGCAAGCGAGAGGAGACGTGCACAGAGAGAGAGAGAGAGAGAGGGAGGGAATGGATTTTATGCCCAGTGCGAGATATATGGCGGCCGCTACGCCCGGGCAAAAATAATATTAATATCGAAAAGGAATGGGGGGGTGTGGGGGTGGGGGCACAAGTTTCGCAGGATGGTTGGTTCTCTGCTTTGGGCAGAGGGATATTCCAAGTATAATAATAATAAACGCCCTGGAGAGCGGGGCGCCATTGCTGGCATTGCCTCACTACCCCACGAGCAACCACCCCCTAGTTCGAGCTAGAAGCGCACCCTCCTCTCCGTACCTACCGGCCCTTCGCGACCCCCCGCCCCAAATGCTCTCGCTACCGCCATCACACTCTCCGGCGTGTGGACAAAAAGAAAAAGAAAAAAAAAAAAAACCCCCCACCACCCACACACGTAAACAAAACTACACGAGTCCAAAAAGTACGGACGCTTTAGCTCGAGCCACATTTGTATACGTTTGTCCCCAGCCCCTTAAGCCACCCCTTGAAGCGTCACCGGGCCTCTGAACGTTTCGTACACTCTTGTGTCGGGGTATGAACGAAAAAACACGTTTTTCGTTTTTTTTTTTTTGGCTTCCTTACACTTGACTTTGTTAGACGGTGTGACACAGGTGCGCGATGCACCTGAGACACGTGGTTTTGGTCGACTTGTCGCTTGAACTTGTCGAAAGAACTTGAAAGAATATTGCAGGTAGCGAAAAAGAACTTGTCGCAACCTGCAATATTTTTCCGATCGAAAACGATGTTTTTAAAGTTGTATATTGGAATATTGGAATGTTGAATATAATATTGTATAATATAATATAACACAATACAATATATTATAATATATTATGATATAATATAATACAATATAATATAATATTATATAATAATATAATATTATATAATATTATATTATATTATATTATATTACATTATATAATATTATATAGGTAATATGATATTATATTATATTGTATTGCATTATATTATATTATATTATTTATATTATATTATATTATATTATATTATATTATATTATATTATATTATATTACATTATATAATATTATATAGGTAATATAATATTATATTGTATTGTATTGTATTATATTATATTATATTATTTATATTATATTATATTATATTATAATATTATATAATAATATAATATTATATTATATAATATTATATTACATTATATAATATTATATAGGTAATATAATATTATATTATATTGTATTGTATTATATTATATTATTTATATTATATTATATTATATTATATTATATTATAATTTGTGTGGGTGTATATATATAACACCAGTAACCTTCCATACTGCATCCATCCCCCATCTCATCCACACGTCCAACTGTCCGAGTCAGCGACGAGATCAACCCCTTTCCCATCCCCGTCCACCAAGAAGCAGCCCCATAGCTTGGAGACGAGTAGCGTAGTTTAAAATTTCCCACACGGCTCTCGGGGCCCTCGCGGATCCCGAGAGGAGTACGTGAAAAGGACCGGACGGTAGATTCGCCTCCTCGTCTTCCTCATCACTCGCTCTCTCTCTCTCTCTCCCTCTCTCTTTCTCTCTCACTCTCTCACTCTCTCTCTGTCAGTCTCCGTCTCTCTATCCTACATCCCTCTCACACTGGAAGATCCGCATCCGCACCGCGACGAATATCCAGAGTGTCGGAGCCACCTCTAAGGACGTGAAGAAGAACTTCATCCCTCACGTTCGTGTTCTTGGTCCTTTTCAACGCGATTTCGCGTGAGCCCAGCCATTGAGCTAGAGTGTTGCTGCTGCCTCGCCTTCCTGCTGACGAATTATTTTCCAAAGTTTCGAATTACAGCCTGGATGCTGACTGGAGAATTTCTCGTTTTTCTTTTTTCTCCCCCCCCCCCCCCCCCCCTCCCCCTTCTCACCTCTTTCTTCACCGTTTTTTGTCTTCGTTTTCTTGGCTCACCGTGTCCCTGGAGGATCCACGTCCGGATGAAGCGCGCAGAGACCAGCCACGAAGAACTCATCTCCTGTTAACGTTTAGGATGTGTCCTTTTTTTTTCTTCTTCTTTTTCTTTCTCTTCGAGATATGTTGTCCACATACGGAGAGCCGTCATTGGTATCCGTCAGCCCCGAGGCTCGCGAGCTCCGTCGACCATTGCTCCGAGATGAGCTTGGAAATGATACTTTTATATTTGTGTTCCATTAAAAAATGGAACACATCGAGAGTCCACATCACGGTCACGAAAAGATCTCTCAGCACAGAACTTAAAGTTCCTTCATACGTAGATTATCAACAAGAAGTAAAAAAAAAAAACGTTGCTTTTCCTAATATTTGCCTTTGGGCTGTTTATCCGAATCGTCCAAGCATCGTACATCCATTGGACTCATTTATATTCACCCTACGTGATCACATATCGACAATACGAAGAGACACGAAGAGACGAAGAGTTCTCCTGCCACGTTCTACGTGCAGAAGGACATCATACGACACAGGGGCGGGTGGGGGGGGGGGGGGGAGGTGGATGAGAGAATTGCTCATTTGTTCGTTGAAGGAGGGATATATGAGTTAGTGGCTCCCAGGCAAGCAAGAGGATTGGAAGGTGGTGCCATGAGCGAGCGAGATAAAAGTGCGAGGAGGGAAATGTATACAAGCAATGCTACCAGCTCCCTGTCGCTTGCTCCCGCAGGACTTCTCACTCGTCTTTCATATATATAGAATTCCTCTTTCCAACTCGTCCTCTCAGGGTCCTCCACACACTGCTTTAGCTCTCTCTCTCTCTCTCTCTCTCACTCTCCTCTGCTAGTGTTCGATCGAAATTCAATTTCCACTTCTCCAGCTTCGGCAAGAACGCTACCAGCCAGCGACGAGGGGGTGTGTGGGTGTGAGGGAGTTGGTCGCTCTCTCCGTACTCCTCGATTTCTCCAGCCTTATAAAATCGACCTGGAGTCCAGCATCCCCTGGCTTGAACCTGCGGACGACGCTTCATTGCGGGTGATCCACCCCTGTGCCTTCTGCAATGGTACTCTTGCATCTCCTCTCTCTCTCTCTCTCTCTCACGCTGGGTTTCATGAGAAAATTTATTACGCTCAATTTTTCAGTGGGATAGCTTCTCTCTCTCTCTCTCTCTAATATAAAAATAATAATATTTATTATTATTTTTATATTATTACTAACCCAAACAAACACGGAGAAATATAATAATAATATTTATTATTATTTTTATATTATTATTTCCCCAAGCAAAAAAATTACAATTATTTCTCCAAACATTTGTTATTATTTTTATATCATTGACCCAAACAAACACGGAGAAATATAATCATAATATAAAAATAATTATTATTATTATTTTTATATTCCTATTTCCTCAAACAAACAATTACAATTATTTGCCGAAACATTTATTATTATTTTTATATTATTATTAACCCAAACAATCACGGAAAAATATAATCATAAAATAAAAATTATTATTATTATTATTATTTTTATATTATTATTCCATTTTTTCGTGTTTTTATTTTTATATTATGATTTTTATATTATTATTATATTCCTCCGTGTTGTTTCTACACAGGAGAAACAATCGGTACGTATTGTTTGGGTCTGTTTGGGTTTGTTTGGTATAAAATTGGTATAAAATTTGGATTAAAATCATAATATAAAAAAATTAAAATAAACAACAAATATTCTGTAAACGGATATTTCCGTTGCTTCAATTATTCCAAACGTACGAGCCCTTCGATTCAGACTCACGTTTCGTTTTTTTTTTTTTTTTCTTCTTTACACCACCGAGCTTAAGGAGGGTGAGTTTTATTTCTTTGTTTCGCGAAGGGCGCTGGTGTTAAAGTCCGCGAGGAAATGTTTTTTTTTCTCTTCTCGTGGTCTCTCTCTCTCTCTCCCTCTCCCTCTCTCCCTCTCTCCCTCAGAACCACGCGAATCGCGTGGGTGGTCGATCGGGTACTTCCGATGTTGGTCTCTCGCTCCGATACCGTGCTAAAGAGAAAGATAGACACTCCCGCGTACGCGGATGAAGCGATGGAAAACCATCCCGTAACCCTCCCACACCTAACGCGCTGTCTCTTTCTTACGTTTCTAGCTACTGCGTATACCCATTTAAATGGCTTTTTTCTTTTTTTTTTTTTCCTTTTTAAGGGGAGCCGAAGCACCCTTCCTCCATGCCCCCCCCCCCCCCCGCGTCGAGCGAAGGCCGCTCTTAGCCCCCGAGAAACCCTCCTCGCCCTTGTCCTCGCTAGTTACGAAGAATTCCGCAAGCCCCTCGCGTCGCTTCGTACCGACCCTCAATACTCCTCCTAAATACACCGCCATTTCCTATGCACGCGGCTTTTTCTCTCCTTTGAGTCCTTTCTCGATTCCCTGGGAAATGCAAAAAAAAGCTGGCGGGGTTGTGAGGGGGGAGGTACAGGAAAGGAGGATGCCTTTCATAGCTCTATCAGCGTACAATAATTCAAGAAAAACCGCCTTCGTCCTATTTATTCGTAAAAAAAAGAAATATACGTTCCGAGTTCCTTCAGGATCCTTGGATTTTTCAATGGGAAAAAAAAAATGAAGTTTCATCGACCAATGGATTTCCAGTCCAATTGATTCCAGTATTTTTCGACGACCACGGAGTCGAGAAAGAGAAAAAAAGACTTTGTTCGTTACTTGTGATTGGATGGTATCAGTGCCAATTGAGTATACGAAATCCAAAGATCGGAACTTTTGCTTGGCTCTGGGTTTGTTTTGGGTTCTGACTGAAAATATTAACGGAAACGCAATTGTGTCGCGCAAGATTTACGACATCATTTGTTTAGGTCTGGCTTGAATGGAGCAATTAATTTTATTGTTGGGTTCGTTTGCGTTAAATCGAGCAATTTAAATCCAGAAATTCATAATTTTCATTCCGATAACGAGGTGTATGTTGCTCCGAAAATGTTCTCATTGAAGTCACTATCGTCGTTTCGCCTCGAACGACAGCAAAACAAAACCCAAACGTGAAAGAACGAAGAGAAAGAGCGAACATCCATTACCATTGAAAGCAATAATGGCACGGGACATTCCACACGAGAGAGGAAAAAGGATGTATAGAGATCGAGAAGAAGGTCGAACGGTGTCTCGACCAGACGCGTGAAAAAAAAAGAAAAAACTCATATGGGCATATATATATATATAGAGAGAGAGAGAGAGAGAGAGAGAGAGAGAGAGAGAGAGAGAGAGAGAGAAAGGACGAGATAACGTGAAAGCATGTATGAGGGTGGCCGCAGAACAAATACATTAATTTCATCCCCCTTCTGCGTCTCTTGCACACCTTGGAAGAAAGAAAGGAAAGTTTACGGTATAGCGACAAAGTGGACGAAAAAACCAGAACGTATAGCAACAACGACAGCGACATTACGACACCCAGAGCTCATCAGAACGGAGCCAAGATAATGTATCTTCTGTTATAGCATTGCATCTGTTCCTCTATTTCGAGCCCTTATTCTCCGAGCCCTATGCCTGACACGCCACACACTCTCTTTGCTCTCGCCACCTTTGGTGTTTAGATGAAGATGAGAAGAAAAAAAATGAGATAAAAGTGAAATAAAGATGAGACATTTATGAGATAAACATGAGATGAAGATGAGATATAAATCAGATAAAAATGAGATTAAGATAAAATAAAGAATGTATGAGATGAAGATAAAAGAGAATAATTTTTTTTCAAGCCTAATACGCAATAACAAAAAAAGCTCCAAGGCTTACAATTAGCCAATATAATCTATTTTGAGAAAAAACTCGTTTTTTTTGTTCGCGTTCAAAGGTCCTTAACGAGATTGTTTATAATTTCTTTAATTATTATTCTTTTTCACGAAATTCAGTACACCAATTCGTTTAATATACCTACAAATAATAATTCAATTCCATCCATCCACTTCGCAATATATCTTCGATCATTTTTTTTTTTTCTCGACGAGAGAACACACGAGAGAAAAAAAAATGCAAGAGCTTCTCGCCTTCGGAATTTTTAACAAACCTGAATTAGGAAGAAAAACATTTTTTTAAACGAGAAACCAGCAAATATTCTGTATTAAAAAAAAAAAAAAACTCTCACGTCGAGATAGTGAGGATGTAGAAAGCCGCGAAAGGGACTTACACATGTGCGGAGCTTTCGACGTAGCTACGTACGTACGGTACGGTACACCTCGGGAAAACGAGAAAAACGGGGTGCACGTAGGATATAAGAGTGAGAGAGAGAAAGAGAGAGAGAGAGAGAGAGAGAGAGAAAGGCAAGAGAAAGGGAAGATGAAGAGAGAATCGAGGGAAAAAAAAGGAAGAGAGAAAAAGAAGAAAAAAAACACGTAAGAAAGAACGAAAGGGTGGGGGTGTGTGGGTTACCATAGCAACACGCAGGTCCCTCTCTTATAATTATATGGGGAAAAATGGCTCGCGGACTTTTACCACCCCTTCTCCCCACGCCAACCCTCCTACGAGTCACTACTCGTGTGCGCGAATAACCCAAACCCTCCTCTCTCTCTCTCTCTCTCTCTCTCTCTCTCTCTCTCTCTGTCTCTCTATTTCCCGCTCTCCCACGCATTTTGGATACACCGTCGACTTGATATTTCCCTAGGTCTTCCTCCATCTACTTTATTCCATCTCGTTGCCGTATCTCTCCTCCCGAGCTTCCCTCCTCTACACTTCGCGCCGATGCATTTCTTTTTAATAATTTTCTATAAGAACAATGTTACATATTTTTTTATAATTTAATTTATATATTTTAATATATTTTTTTCGAATTTTTCATTTACAATAATTACATTCGTATATCTAATTTTTAATAATTCAATAATCGTATTGAAAACAAAAAAAATTTTCCACCTATCGTGCAAGAACCTTTATTTCACGGTCCATCTGGAATGCTGCAGTGTCGTTATTCGTATTCATTCACTGTTAGGTTTATCCTACACTCGCCACGTGTCCCCATCGATTTGAGGCCCAAAGTGGCGAAAACACGCGAAAGAAACGAAGACAAAGGGGAGGGCAAGAGCGAAAAAAAAAAAATAATAAAAAAAAAACAGAAAGAAAACGGGTAGATTTTGCTTCGAGATAGATCTCTAATGTCCGACGTGGTCAGCGTTTAGTCCGTCGCGACGACCGGCTGATCAGCGTGACGATGCGTCCAGCCTCCAACCAACCCTCCACTCTGGCATCATCCCTACGAAGGAAGAAGAAAAAAAAAGAAGAAAAAAAAAGCCCAACGAAACGCCGCCGGCACGAAATCGAGATGCTCGTGAGCGGCAACAGCGGTTACGATGGACCAACCATTGGCTGCGATACATACACACGTACACTAGGAAGAATTCTTCTCTTATTTCGAGGGATGCTGTGCTACACAGCGGTTCTCCAGATAACGGCTGTTGCCCGCGGCTCGGAAGCATCTATATACATATATATATTTATATACAAGTATGCCTACGAAATGCTGGGAGTTCCACCCTTAAGGTGGCAAATATATGCAGCTGTGTCAAAAAAATCCATTTCTTTTTTTTTTCTTCTTTTTTTTTACGTAGAACGTTCATGTCTAATAAAAGTGTACGTAGCTTTCGAAAAATATCGCTTAAAGACAATAACGAAAAAAGCTCGGTCAAGACTGAGCCGATATATATTTTAGGAAAATAAAGATAAAGGTGAGATGTAAATGAGATAGAGATGAGATAAAGATTAGATAAAAATGAGATAAAAATGAGATACAGGTCAGACAAAGATAAGATAACGATAAGAAAAAGATGGCATGACGTTGATGCAAAGATGAGATTAAGATGAGATAAAGATAAGATCAGATAAAGATGAAATAAAGATTTACAATATTTCCAAACGAAAAAAAAAATCAACTCTGTAACAAATTCCACCTAAATTTTCCCAAATGTGAAACGTATTGTTGCTTGCCAAAAAAAAAATCATCAAAATCTCTATTTTTTTTTCGTCGTCAACATCCCTCCTCAATATTTTTATCAAATACACGTATATGAATGTGAACAGAGGGCAACCACAGGATTTGTGTATACGCGTATACATGGGGATGCGACGGTCGCGTTTGTATCGGCTGAGTATACCGAGGGTTCGGGTTAAGCGAAAGCTACAAGGAGGAAGAAAGAGAGAAGTCTTGGAAGAGAGAAAGCATAGGGTCCATGAGAAAAACACATCAGCCGCCCCCTCCTGCCTCCCCCCGGAGCCCACCTCCCCTTCTCACCAACCCCTCGGTGCTTCGAGGACCTAAGAACCAGAAAGAACCCATACACACGTGTATGTAGGAGACGTGTACACACAACAGAGAGACATACGTGAAAGCGAGAGGGAACATATTGCTACGAAGTAATCCTACTTGATCGCGGTTTTCGGTCTCCCTCTCTCGTGGGCGTTCACGTTTCTGTGTTTTCCGCATGCTTTTTCCTCATGAAAGGGCGAGGTGGGCAGAGGGGGAGAGAGAGAGAGAGAGTTACTCTCGTTCTCTGTAATGGTGTGCCCGAAGGATTACTGACTCAGAAATCGGGCGGTGAGCCCGTGAAGATGGACGAAGAGTCTTTAAATACCCCGGGGGATGCGAAAGCCCAGCCGAGGTAAAGAAAGAGAAAAAAATAAAATAAAAAAAATATGACTCCAGCGGTAAAACGTGCCCTGACGACAAAAAAGTATAATTTTGGGTCGCGCGATCTATCCAGCTATTTCCTTTCTCTCGCGTCTCTTTGTGGTTTAGATAAAAGAAAAAAATTGAGAAAATAGAATGGCCATGGCGAAGCCTCAACGTGAATGTGTATGCTTTACTTTATCAGCGTCAGATGACTGGACTGACGATCAAAGTCGTCAGTTTAGTACTTTCCAACATTGCGGGAAAATTTTCAAAAAATTCTAGTGTATCCGGAATGAAAAAACACGACTTGTTTTCCTCTTTGACGTTTTCCCGTAAACCCCGTAGTTTTCGGGTTACGTCGAGTGCTCTAAAAATTTCCGCGAACATTTGAACTTTTTGAACCGCGCGGAAAATTCTCAAAAAATTCCAGGTTATCCAAAACGAAAAAACACGACTTGTTTTCCTCTTTGACGTTTTCCCGTAATCCCCATAGTACTCGCGTTACTAGGCGTTATTTCTAAAAACGGATCTCACGCTGACGCAAATGAACAATATTAACTCTTGATAAATTATGACGAAAAAATTCACATACATACGAGAATACGTGCTCTTTTTAACAGAAAAGAAAAAGTTTCCAGATAAAGAATTTATTGCCCGAGAAAAAAAAATCCCAAAGTATAGTCTCTCTTTTGCCTCTGAAAAAGAAAAAGCGGACGAGCTAAAGGGAGAGAATGTGGTGATCGCGGGTATTAGTTTGGGTCGCTGGAATGCTTCGGTCTGGCATCGATAGTTAAATTACGAGATCGATTCGTGGAGAGAGTACGAGGCTCTTCTTCGTCGGCACGAGCGATTAATCCTTTTAATGAAATAATCTGCCTTTGATCGCGAGGGCTTTCTCCGATGGGTCCAAAGGGCGGCTGGAGAGAAGGAAGAGAGAGAAAGAGAGAGAGAGAGAGAGAGAGAGAGAGAGAGGGCGAACTTGCTGCGACGAACTTCCGACCCTCATTTTCTCCAATCACGTGGCCTCTCCTAAATCCAAGTATACAGAAAAGCAGATGAGAGACGAGAAACACTTGAACCAGAAGGTTTTAATTGCAACCGACTGCACCCCGTACCCCAGCCCCCTCATTGTTTCCGCTCGGTCAGACAAGTGCGATGTTCTTCCTACTTTCGTTCGCGGATTCTCTCGAAGTGTATTTCCAGCCGAGTGAGATTAAAAGGGATTCTTTAAGGGAGGCAAAGAGTGAGTGAGAGAGAGAGAGAGACGTGCCCAAACGGACAAGAGTATAAATATTCTACTTTTAGAATTTGCGGACAACATAACTTTAAAACGAGCTCACCGATCATGCTGAAATTGTACACACAACTCATTAACAATATTAACCTAAAGTTGAACCTACTTTTTACAGAAAATCTCTTTTAAAAAGTACTTTTTTGCAAAAGAAACGAAAATTTCATGCAAAATTTCAATTTTTTTTTAGATGAGTCCCATTTTTTCAGTTTTCAACTTTTCGAATGTTTCTTAGGTTCAAGTTGAGCATTAGGATTTCAAGATACGACAAATTCTTGGTTCATATTTTTTGCAGCGCGATATTGAAGTTGTTGGATTGCCCACAAACCCAAACAACTTTGCCGAAAGACAACGCCATAATTATGTAACAAATTGTCCTTAAAGTTTCACAAATGTGAAACGTTTTGTTGCTTTTCAAAAAATTAAATTTGGCTATTTCTTCGTCGTTGACATGTATTTCCACCCTTAAAAAATTTAACGTCCTTTTCCACTGAAGGAAGGCCCGAAGGCGATACGCCCTTTGATTGCTGCTGGACCCGTTGCCTTTTTTCCTTATTTTATCTTCGCATATTGCTCTCTCCCTCCCTCCCTCTCCTCTCTCTCTCTCTCTCTCTCTCTTTACATCTCCCTTCATTTTTTGTGCACCCTCGCTTCCACCCCTCCCCTCCCCCCTTCTCTCTTTTCCTCTCGCCTCTGCACTGTTCCCACAGGCCACGGGAGTCTCCCTCGTTATGATCGATAAATTTAATATGGTTGATACTCGGCCAACGTGAAAAAAAAAAAGAAAGAAAAAAAATTCTCCCTTAACTATTTTCCCCCGTTTTTTTTTTTTTTTTTTTTCATTTTGTCGCGGGACAAAAAGTCCAAGATAAAAACCAACTTTTTTTTTTCTCCTCATCTCGCTGGCCATACGTTTGCAATTGAAGAGCAACAAATGGACAGCTGATCCGATTAAGAATTCATTGAATTATTTATATAACACGTGTTCAGTGTTATAGGATATTAGTCTTGACCGACGTTTTTTTTCCTAACCATTTTTTTTTTTGCATCAGTTATTAACAATAATGATATTCAACACGGCCTGACGAGCCTTATTGCCTTTTCGCAAGCATATCAACGTGGTAATTGCATAATACGCGGTAGACGAGGCCTCGTATATTGCCTCGTTAACGTTTTTTTCCTCGCTCGCTTGACTCCGCCAAATGAAATCTTTCGCCACGGGGAAAATATATAAATAATTATGTTAATGCCGTAATAAGACGAAGGGGGGAGGGTTGCTCGTGGAATGGAGCGCGAGGGAAAGTACGTACGGAGGTTAGCCAAGCGAAACGCAAAGGAGGGGTGGGAGGAGGAGGAAGAGAGAGAGGGAGAGAGAGAGAGAGAGAGAGAGAGAGAGAGCTTGTTTGGGTTTGTTTGGGATTTTTTTTTCTTTGGGAGTTTGGGTTTTTCTCTTTGGGAGTGATAGACCTTGTTTGGGTTTATTTGGGTTTCTTTCTTTCTCTTTCTCTCGGGGAGGGAGAGGGAGTTTGGGTTTGTTCAGAGAGAGAGAGAGAGAGAGAGAGCGTAGGGGTTGGTCGTCGACATAAGAATATCTTCTGAGATGCCGCGCGGCAAAGCTTGCCGGCAAGGGAGCGAGGGGGTGCGGAGGTGGAAGTGCGCGCGAGAGCGATGAGGGTGAACCTTCGCGTATTTTTATCAATATCTCGCTGGTTGCGCATGCGCTTCAAACGTGTGCAAACCCACCCTCTCCTCCCCTACAGCCTCTTACTCTATCTCGCTGTTTAGTCCACACACATACGACCAAATGAGAGAAGCCAGCAGCCGCATCCCTTCCACTTTTTTCGTCCCACCAACGTCCTCCTGACACACACGCACGTAAAAGTGAAGATATACGTAAATATAAATCAGGGGCGGGGGGGGGGGGGGGGGGGGGTAAATATAAAAATGAGATAATGATTAGATGAATATGAGATAAATATGAGATAAAGATGAAATGCAGATAAGATATAGATGAGAGGCAGATAAGATAAAGATGAGGTAAAGGCGAGACTACGATGAGATGAAGATAAGATAAAGATAAGATGAAGAGATGAAGATGAGATGATCACGAGATGAAGATGAGATGACGATGAGATGAACATGAGATGACGATGAGATGACGATGAGATGAAGATAAGATGAAGATGAGATGAGATGAGATGAAGCTGAGTCGTTACCTGAAGCAATTAAAACATTTCTTTTCATAGTATTCTTATTTTACAGTTTATATCTGAATCCTACAGTGTCGTTCTACGTCGCTTCTGTTCGTATTGGCATTTTTTTTTCTTCTTCTTCTCATACAGGAAAAGCGCACTTGGTACAAAGGCTTGCGTGAGTATGTGAATGTGAGCACAAGGGCGCCTAAGGGCTCCCGGAACAAAATGGAGGCCGCTTATAGCCCTCTCTCTGTAAAGTGTATCCTTTTTCAGGCTTTTCTCGTTCTTTCTTTTTTTTATACATATATATATATATATATATATATATATAAACATATATACAGGCTCCATCCGCGGCGTTCTTTACAAAGACATATCGTCCTATATGCATATCATGATAAATTATGAATAAAATTATAATTAATAATAAATTCGAGATGAAATTAAAATTACTGAAGAATTTAGAAAATGAAATAATTATTATGAAAAAAGAATTACTAAAAAATTCGGGCAATTGTGATATAACGCGTCTGTTGTTGTTGTTGTTTTTTTTTTTTTTTTTGGTTCGGTTGAACTTTGCGTGCAATCGTCGATAATTCTTCAACGAATCGAGACAATCGCTACAATAATTCGCGACGATAAAGCATCGGAGGAATCTCTTTTTTTTTTTTTTTTGTTCGAGCCGCACTTGACGCCATCTTCCCAAATGGATATGATTTTTTTTCTTCTTTACTCGGGCAGCGCGAGAGTGGGAGTGAATGAGAGACAAAGGGATGGACACAACGAGTAGTGGGGGCGAGGGTTACCTCGTCTCGGGACGCGGTCGAGTGGTGAGGAGGGTGCAAAAGTAAGCACGGACGTCGTCGTCGTCGAGGGGAGGGTGGGTGGGTTACTGGAGACTGCGAGAAAGGACGCGAGGGGGTTTGCCTCGGTGTCTTGCAGCGCGAAATAACCTCCATTACACCAAGGCGTTTCTATATATAGGAGAAATTATTTTTTCCCTTCTTTCGTGATATAACAAGCGCGAGAGAGAGAGAGAGAGAGAGCTGGTTCGAGTTTATTTTCCTCTCTCTACGACAGAGAGTTTTTGGGTTTGCTAGGAATTTTCTTTGGGTTAACCCCCTCGCTTAAACCCAAGCAAACCCAAACTTTTTCTCTAAGAGAGAGAGAGAGAGAGAGCTGTATCGAGTTTATTTTTCTCTCTGTACGACAGAGAGAGTTTGGGTTTGCTAGGAATTTGCTTTGGGTTAAACCCCTCGCTTGAACCCAAAAAAACCCAAACTTTCTCTCTTAGAGAGAGAAAGAGAGAGAGAGAGATTCATTCATTCACTCACGAATGACATCAGCCTTTTGCGTCTGCGTTCACCCTTATCGGCAAAGCGCTGAAAACGACGTTCTTTTTTCTTTTTTTTTTTTTTTCTTCTTCTTTTTGACGAATTATGGAAAATTAGCCGTACGACATTTTCGCTTCGTTATACGTCTCGGAGCGAAAAGGATCTTACGTCGAAGAAGTGGGTCCTGCGGGGGGGGGGGGGGGGGGGGGCGTGTGGGCGGTTGGGGCGGCAAGGGGGTGGGTGGGTGAGGGGAGTGGAAAAGAAGAAAAACGAGACTGAGATAAAAACGAGCGGCAAAAGTGTTGCTATAAATTTACGAAGTAGAAGAACAAGGAGCTGAAGTAAAATAAAGGGAAAAAAAAGAAGAATAAAAAAAAAACCAGCACAAGGAGAGCACGAGAAAAAGGCACCCTCGGCGAGAGACAAACGAGTTTCGGTCTCGTCCACGACACTCTTAATTTGCGCGTGATATCTTTTCCTTTTAACAAGCTACTACTGTAATACCTCGACCCTTGGATTAATTAATTAATCCGTTTTGAATGAAAATGGTCGAATGTTTTCTCTGGATAAAGGTCGCAAAGCTTCAAATTTGGTGGCACTTTCCAAGACATGTTTTTTACCGCGGTTTAAAAGCGTAAAAAGCGATTTTTTTTCTTTTATTATTATTTTTTAAATTAAAATGTTACAAGCTAAAGGAAAATCCTTTTTTTTTTGAATGATCACGCCACAACATCGCCATTTTGCAATATTTTTCAACGAAAAAATTCCTTCGAACTGTTGAATTGTGTAACAAAAGGTACCTAAAGTTTCACAAATGTAGAAAGTTTATTTACGTTGAAAAAAAATCGTAAAACCAGCTACTTTTTCGTCGACTACACGTATCCCCCCCCCCCCCCCCACCTTAATTTCCAAGCAATATTTCGTCGTACCGTAAATACACGAACACATCTGAGGCAACTTTTCACGCGTTCTCTCTCGTGCGAAAAAAAAAACGCGATTAACGCCAATAATTTACGATTTCAAAAGACGCACGAGAGGACAATTAATGATCGCGCACATCCGAGAAAAAAAAAATCGTTGGCCCCGCGACGTACTCTTATTATTTATTTAATTATTTCACAAGAAACGTCGTTTCGCGAGAGATGAAGAAAAAAAACCGAAATTTCAATTCGTATGATAAATTTTTTGAATTCTGGGACTCACCGCCTCGTTCTGGGCCAGGTGAGTGACTGACTGACTGAGTGAAAAATTTTGCGTTCGATCTATCCGCGCACACGCCATCGGGGGGCTACAGATGCTGGTCCATGGATAGAGAATAATAAAAAAAAAAAAATAAAAAAAAAAAGGTATGAAAGCCTTACCGTGAGGGGCCCCGGGAGGGGGGCCCCCTCGACGTTGATGGTAAAAAAAAAAGAATTGAAAAAAAAGGGTCTCCCCCTACTCGGGGCTGACGGTGTCAGGAAAAACCCTTGTATAAAAAACGCCTGAAGGGGGTCACACGCCGTCTACCTACGAAGCCATGCGAGAGGTATAAAAGCGCGAGGGGTGCGCGTCGATACGTCGGCGCGGTGTACGAATCGAAGCTGAATTTTTAGTTTCTCTTTTTTTCTTTTCATGGCAATTTTTGTTAATTCTTTATTTTACGAAAAAGGAAAAGAAAATCCGAGACTCTTTTCTCGAGAAATTCCTATTTTGGTTTTTTTTTGGAAAGGTGTACGAAACTTATATTTATGAAACTTTTAGTACAGTTTATTACACAATTGAACTTTTTGAATTAATTAATCGAAAGAAATCCAACGACTTCGAAACATCATTGCGTTTCGTTCGTACCACGATAATTTTTTTTTCTCCAACTTTCGAAACAAAAGAGACTCGTAGAATTTCCCGATGATCGGACATATGTATTTTTTTTCCTCTCATTTGTGCGGTAGATCAGCGTTACCCGAACGAAAAAAAAAGATCGATCGCGGTCACTTTTCGGATACGCGCGATAGCCTTGTAATCCTTCGTGATACACTCGCATACAGGCAGATACGAGAAAAATGGTTTTTTTTTCTTGAGCTCCAAGAGTCGCCTGCGCAATACACTCGACAGATACAAGAGAGTAATGCTTGTGTTTTTTTTTTTTTCAGGCTCATAGAGTCGCCAATGCAATACACAGCGAGATGCTTGAGAGCAAAGCGAGAGATGGAAGAGAGGGAAAAAAAAGCTGGAAATATCGAGTAATCCAGGCTGGACAGGAATAACGAGTGTTTGATGATGGACTGTGCCTCGGCGCTGCACACCACAGACAGGGAGAAGGGCTTTGCTGCTACCGTGAAAATCGTCAGGACTCCCTCGTTTGGGGTCGGCGCGGCGAAATTAAGAAGAAAAAAACGTTTTCGAGGGCACGCGCGCGCTCTCCGGGTCTTGGGGGGGGGGGGGGGGGGGCTAGCCCTCGTATCGGTAGCCCACATGGAACAGGGCAACGAAAAACGACCCATGGAGCCTTCCTCTCCTCGCTCTCGGATCACGGTGCCGTTTTATTGGTAAAAAAAAAAAAACACTCCGTTTCAAGGTATTAGGTTGAGTTAACGGTTAAGTTAAATTATTAGGTTGAGTTGGCGATTGTTAAGTTATTAGGTTTAGTTAATTATCGTTAAGTTATCAATTTGTATCCAGTATTATCGAATTAATATTAAGTTAATTATTACTGAACTGAGTTATCAATCTACATATCATGCTGAGCTAATTATTGTCGAGTTATTAGGTTTAGTTTATCATTATTAATGCAAGTTATTAAGTTAAATATTTTCAGGTTAAATTATTAAGTTCAGTTCATTTTTAATAAATCATTTCTTTAGTTTTCAGAGAGACGGCGAGGGAGAAGGAGAGCGAGAGATCGCCTGCTCGTGAAAAATGATCGGCTCAACGGGCAATACGTGAAGAGCGAGAAGAGAACACTTCGCCCCCCTAGAAACGATCGAGAAGGACGGCTTGGCGGGGCAGCGGGAGGAGGAGTGCACGTCACAGGGAATACAGCAAGCAAGAAAAAAAGGCACGCGGATAAAAGGACAAGGACGATCGGTTTCGGGGATTTTTTTGCGAAATAACGGCGCTCGTTCGTGAGTGGAGGACAGGAAGAAAAAAAAAAATGGGTAACATCTGTCAGTGTATGCTCTCGATACCCTATATCGAGAGAACGTTTTGGTTCCCGGCGTGTTCTTCTTCCCAGCCTCGTCGTTGTAATCGACGATTCTTTTTTTTTTTCGCTTCTTTCTCATCCACCTCGTCTCTTACCCTCATTCACACGTGAAACGAAAAATCATAATGACAATAATACGCGACGTGGAAATCCATCAGCCTCGATAAAGGGGGGGAGGGGGGTCGTTTGAAAAAGAAAAAACTATTAGTTCCGGTTCGAACAGCAGGCTGAGTGGAGAGGGCTGGGGGTATTGGTAAAAGTGGGAGCGTGAAGAGAATGAAGAGATGAAAAAAAATGAGGATTTTTCGTTAAGCGGGGGCGGGGAGATATTTCAAGTTGGACAATTGCAAAACGTTTCGTTCCTTTAAAAAACAAAAAGTAATCATGAAAATTGGCTTTTCGTTGTGTACACGTGCTCCCCCCCCCCCCCCCCCCCCGCGCCTTGAACGTAGATTTTACCCTCGCGCGAGTTTTCCTCCAGGCATATCACACACACGCTCACAGCTATTTCGTAAATTCTAATTTATAGCTGACGGAAAGAAAAAATGTTGTCCCGGTTTAATCCGCGCTATCGATGCCCGCCTACGTATTAGCCGCCTATAAATATATATATATATACATGCATATGTATGACGAATTCGAAATATCGCTCGTCAAATTCGTTCATCGCTTGTTTTTTTTTCTTTTTCTTTTGCATTCTACCGCCGATTTTTCTTTTTTCTCTCGCCTCCTTCAGTCAACTTGCGAAATTTCCAACATTTTTAACACGCAACAATCTTCACGCCGATTAAAATTATCCAAAAGAAAAAAGAATCTCTGTACTTTTCGGATCCGAGACAAAAATGGAAAAAAAAGACAATCGGCAACAAAATAGAGAAAAAATAAGAAAAAAAATAAAGTGAATAAAAAAAAACCGTGGATACATTTATCCCCAAAGCGTTGAGAGTACCGCCTCGCAATACGCGTCTGTACACATTGTAACGATCGATTACTATAGAACGCCTTATCTCGGGTGATCCCGAAGAACGAAACGCACACGTCGCCCATTACAGCCGCGATAAATCTCGTTATACGTTACCATCTGGATACACAAGAAGAAAAAAAAAAAAGGAAAAGTATAATCGCGCGGTATACGAGCGATCGATCGGACAGACAGACAGACAGACAGACAGCGATTATTGTTCGCGGTCTTTATCGTTTTTATTTGTAATCGGAATCGATAAATCGACCCGGATGAGTTGAATTACTAATGAATTTTCGGTATTAGGGGTCACAAATTATGCCTCCTAAGGCGGGGAAATTCAAAATTCTTATACATCAACGTGACCTCCTTTTTTTTTCTTTTAGAATTCGATTCCTCGAAATTCTAATTAGGTGTAGGTGTAGCCTGGGTGTTTCCGGATATAATTTATACGAGAGTACGATCTATTCGCCACGCTGGTTAGCACGTGCCGCCGGTTTTTTTTTCGGGTTTTTTTTTTCTTGTCTTTTTTCTTCCTCGTGGGGCATCAGGTTTTACATATAGTCTCTTTGCACTCCCAATGGATTAGATCTAGCGCATTGTTAAGGGTTTTTTTTCTTCTATTCTTCTACGCATACGTACTCGTTTTTTTATGCGAATGTTTTTTTTTTAGACTCGGCCAATTTTCGGGTGTGCAAACACGACCATTGTCGACTGCACGCGCCCTCGCGCCACCGCGATTTGCGCGGCCCGGTGAGCTCTGTCCTGCGAGGGCAAAGGAGAGCGAGAGTGAGAGAAAGAGAGAGAGAGAGAGTGAAGGGAAGAGAAAAAAAGCGCGGAGCAGGGGCATACGAACACCCCTTTCACCGCGGGGATTTAAATAAAGAGTTTTTTTTCAACGTACTTTCGTTTTTTTTTTTCTTCGACGAATTACTTTCTCTCGCGCAGAGAGACCCATCAACCCCTTGTTTGGTCCGCCGCGCCCACATAATTACCGGTTGGCGGTAGAAATAACGGGGCAAAAAATTTTCCGACCCACGAAAGTGGATGTATACGGAAAGATGAAGGAAGAAAAACAAAGTTTCGTAGGGTCGTGAGCGAATCTGAATGTTGCCGAAATTAAGACGAATAAATTTGAAGATTTTGTTGTACCCGCTCATAGAGCGGGAGAGAGGAAGAGAGAGAGAGAGAGAGAGAGAGAGAGAGAGAGAGAGAGAGAGAGAGAGAGAGAGAGAGAAGAAAAAAAGCGATATCGCAATTAGACAGCCGCGATCCTACAAATCGAGGGGCTCCCTTCGCTCTCTCGTTGGTTCTTGCGAGGGTTTAAGGGTTGCGCTGGAACCCGATGCCACTGCGGAGATTCGAAAGGGTGGCAAAGCGATGGGTGCCACCCTTCGTGAAAATATACGCTCACGATCCACGCTCGGTCCACCGACATCCTCGCCTCTGTATGGTGGCTTTTTTTTCCTTTACTTTTTTTTTTAAACTTTATTCTCTGGTTATTTTTTCAGCGTACGCTCCCGACGAATGGAGTTTTAATGTACACACAGGGATGGTAATTAGGGTGCTGGTTAATTTTTTTCATTGGTTCGACGAGACCACGCAGTTGATTTATTATGGATAAAATCTCAATGGAAAAATTAAATAAAATCGGTAATATCGCGGCATATATTCTAGTCTGGAAATTTGAGTTTGTTTGGGTTGCTATATTCCAGATAATATTGTAAAAAAAATCGAAATAGGTTGAGTAGATCTTAAAATTGCCATAATTCCCGTAATAATGGAATAATTATTGGAAATAATTGAAATTATTGCATGTTCGAACGCTTTAAGTATTCTCAAAAGTGTAAATAATAAATCGAGGCAAAAAAATCGTTTTTTTCTTTCTTCAAATCTCCAGATGGTGTAGCTTAAGGGGTTGAACTCGGAAAGAGGAGAATTTTACGAAAAATGAAAATGACTTTTTCTTTAAATGGAAACAACCCTTACGAAAGGAACTACTTTCGAAAGTCCTGGCTGGGAAATTCCTTAAGATAACGATGGAACGAAAAAAAAAACACGTTTGTAAAATGACAATTAAACGTCTCCGGGCCGCCAAGGCTGGTGGGGATATTTTTTTTCTTTCTCTCAGGCTGAATGTGCGAGAGGGACGAAGGGTGCATAGGCAACTGTGTGGGGTGATGCCAAAGGGTGGCTGCCACATCGGCATCGTAACGCTCCTGCGGGAGTTGAAAAAAAAATCCATAAGGGCCTCCCGTACGGTTGGAAAGTGGTGGGGTTGCTGCTGGTCGCTTGAAACGAGGGCGCGCTCGCAAAAGGGTCGAAATGGTTGACTCGCGTTGTGACCGTGCCAAAGGCAAAAAAAAACGCGGACTGTAATCGTCAATACCTCGAGGGTTTGGAACATTCTAGGATATGTCCAATATCTTGGTTAAGGAAGAAGAGCTTTTTCGTTATTTAAGAACTTAAATTTGAATTTAAGAACTTGAATTTGAATTTGAGAACTTGAATCGTTAAGGACGAAAGTTCTACAAATGAATGAACAAAAGGTAAGGTGAGTTTTTTAATTTTACGTAAAAAAATGTGCGATTTTTTTTCATGCCGCTACATGCTTCTTGCCCCCTTAATGGATCCTCAAGGATCAAAGTTCTACGAATTAATGAAGAAAAGTAAAGTAAGGTGAGTTTGTATATTGCAGAGTACACGGGACGCTGCTTTCTATATCATCAACGTTTCTTTTTCACGTCGCGCTTTGCCGATTAAAAATGTATAATACGCGATATAGCTTGGAATTTATAATGGGAAAAAAAATCCATATAAAGTGCGAGAGACGAGGAACCGCGCCCATCATATATAATAGACGTGGCCACCCTTACCGCCCACTTTCTCGCACTTTCTCCCTTCAGCCGGCGCACCCCACCTCGCCAAGAACGCCGGGGTGCCCCCGGCAAGCCTGTACTTTCAATCAATATTTAAAGAATTGCGCCTTAATAACATTCGCCAACTCGTCGTAGCTGTGTGACAACGGCGACAAGACTTTGACTATTTGGGTTTTTTTTTGCGTCAAGCCCTCTAGTCATATGTGGTTGATTGTGAGAATAATTAAAACATTTGTTAGATCACTATTCGGTGGAAAAATTAGAATTTTCGGTGACAATTCCTTATTTGAATATCAAGCTTCTCCGGGTTACCGCTAGTTGTCGGTAGGCGCTGGAACACGCTCGTTGACGGAGTTCTCAGGCTTTCCGCTAGATGGCGGAAGACTTCAATAGTACACCTACCGACATCTAACGGTTGGCCGAGGAACCCCGTCAAAACCTCCAACCCTGCCAATGACTGTAATAGCATTTCGAGCGAAATGGGGTGTCCAGCGAACACCGTCGAAGACTGTGTTTGGTACACGTGGTGACATCTAGCGGTTACCCGAAAAACCCCGTCAAAGACCGTGACGTCACGAGGTAGCATTTAGCGGCAGACCTAAGAGCCCTGCCAATGACTGTAATAGCATTTCGAGCGAAATGGTGTGGCCAAAACATCTAGCCCTGCCAATGACTGTAATAGCATTTCGAGCGAAATGGTGTGTCCAGCGAACACCGTCGAAGACTGTGTTTGGTACACGTGGCGACATCTAACGGCATGTCTGAGAACTCCGTCGAAGTCTAATAGTACACGTGGCGACATCTAGCGGTTACCCGAAGAACCCCGTCAAAGACCGTGACGTCACGAGATAGCATTTAGCAGTATACCTGAGAGCCCTGCCAATGACTGTAATAGCATTTCGAGCGAAATGGTGTGTCCAGCGAACACCGTCGAAAGCTGTGTTTGGTACACGTGGCGCCATCTAGCGGCATGTCTGAAAACTCCGTCGAAGACTAATAGGACACGTGGCGACATCTAGCGGTTACCCGAAGAACCCCGTCAAAGACCGTGACGTCACGAGGTAGCATTTAGCAGCATACCTGAGAGCCCTGCCAATGACTGTAATAGCATTTCGAGCGAAATGGTGTGTCCAGCGAACACCGTCGAAGACTGTGTTTGGTACATGTGGCGACATCTAGCGGTTACCCGATGAACCCCGTCAAAGACCGTGACGTAGGACCGTGTCTCAGAACCCCGTCGTTGACGGGGTTCTTCGGGTAACCGCTAGATGTCGCCACATGTACCAAACACAGTCTTCGACGGTGTTCGCCGGACACACCATTTCGCTCGAAATGCTATTACAGTCATTGGCAGGGCTCTCAGGTATGCTGCTAAATGCTACCTCGTGACGTCACGGTCTTTGACGGGGTTCTTCGGGTAACCGCTAGATGTCGCCACGTGTCCTATTAGTCTTCGACGGAGTTTTCAGACATGCCGCTAGATGGCGCCACGTGTACCAAACACAGCCTTCGACGGTGTTCGCTGGACACACCATTTCGCTCGAGATGCTATTACAGTCATTGGCAGGGCTCTCAGGTATGCCGCTAAATGCTACCGCGTTACGTCACGGTCTTTGACGGGGTTCTTCGGGTAACCGCTAGATGTCGCCACGTGTCCTATTAGTCTTCGACGGAGTTTTCAGACATGCCGCTAGATGGCGCCACGTGTACCAAACACAGCCTTCGACGGTGTTCGCTGGACACACCATTTCGCTCGAAATGCTATTACAGTCATTGGCAGGGCTCTCAGGTATGCCGCTAAATGCTACCGCGTTACGTCACGGTCTTTGACGGGGTTCTTCGGGTAACCGTTAGATGTCGCCACGTGTACTATTAGGCTTCGGGGGAGTTTTCAGACATGCCGGTAGATGGCGCCACATGTACCAAACACAGTCTTCGACGGTGTTCGCTGGACACACCATTTCGCTCGAAATGCTATTACAGTCATTGGCAGGCCTCTCAGGTATGCCGCTAAATGCTACCGCGTGTACGTCACGATATTTGACAGGGTTCTTCGGGTAACCGCTAGATGTCGCCACGTGTACTATTAGTCTTCGACGGAGTTCTCAGACATGCCGCTAGATGTCGCCACGTGTACCAAACACAGTCTTCGACGGTGTTCGCTGGACACACCATTTCGCTCGAAATGCTATTACAGTCATTGGCAGGGCTAGATGTTTTGGCGGGGTTCACGGACACACGATTTCGGTCGAAATGCTATTACAGTCATTGGCAGGGTTGTCAGATACACCGGTGAATGCTACCTCGTGTACTCTCCATCCGTCGAAATCCTTTTCTGGAAAGGGTTGGACTGGGTTATCAATCCTCCTTGCTTCGCCCTTATCATCTTCTCCGTAGAATGACAATTTCAATTTCCTTTATAGACTCTGTGTTTTTTATTTTTTATAAATTCCAAAAGATGTAATACGGTTGTGTTTTGACAATCGAGTGTGCATTTTCTCCTTCGGTCTCCTTCGATCACCTTCTTCGGCTTTAATATCTATTTGCGCTTCCACCAGTTTCACGTACTGACGTTATTCGAATATTTTTTTGCAAAACGAGCGTGTAAACAATACCGCGTGCGTTTTCGTAATCTTGACTATCGTAATTGTCTCTAATATACATAATATTGATTTAACATGCACTTTGTTCCTTCGCTAATATTAATCGTAAATAATCGCAATAATTAATATACCAATAATTTCTTGTCATCGTCGCATCTACTTAATGTACAATATATATCTTTGGTTCTTCGTCGATAATACTTTTAATTCTCGTGTTCTTTCTTTTCTATATTTCGTCTGCAAAAAAAACGCTGAATTTTTTAACTTACAATTTGGTAAACTTATTGTTTCAAATAACCGTTAAATACACGATCAACGTTGATCATTATGCTGAAAATTGTTGCTGTCATTTTTTCCCCAGTACTCGTCATCATCTTTATCTTCTGACATTTTGTATATATATATTTTTTATATATATATGTGTGTGGAAGTACTATAATCAAATTCGAGTTTGACTCGATCTCTCTTCTTCTCACTCTCGTGCCAAAACTTACACGGATTTGTTGAAAAATTATTTCGAGGCAGTTGTCGGCAGCTCATGGGTAAGGGATATAGATTGGGAACGAACGATTCTGTTTCGTACAGATCGATGGATCACGAAAGAATCGTTCTCGTTGTTTTTTCTTTTTTTTTTGTTGCTCTTTCGTATCTTTTGGGATCAGCGTTACTTTTTCGTTTGGGTTTGTCGTTTGTCCAGCTCAGCTTCTGATACAGCAACCGCGCTGCTTCGGTAATCATGCGGCCAATAAATTTTTTATATTCTTCGGTGTGTTGTCCTCGTTGAGATGTTTCGTCGTGTATCGCAAAGCGTTCAAAAGGCCCTCGCTCTTGCAGGGAGGCTGGTCCTTCAATAACTTCACGCATCCTTTGACCTGGGAAAAATTCATTTCGTTCTTTTATGTTTGTTTTTCTAAACGTTAGAAGAGAGGGGAGTCGATTGGTAGTCTAAATCCAAATTTTCGACCGGATCACCTCGCAACTTTGGCCGTCATTGTGAATTTAATGAGAATCTGTTTTTGTCAAATAACTCGACCATTGTGAACTTTTGAGTAATAATGGTCATGACCATTTTTAAGAAAATTTAATTCTATACAAGTTTGATTTGACCAACTTTTTGTCTACGATCGATATTTTCCGACTTAAAGCTGAAATCAAGTGGCCCGCGTACCCCGCAAAAGACTCCAGCCCTGCCAATGACTGTAATAGCATTTCGACCGAAATCGTTTGTCCGTGAACCCCGCCAAACATCTAGCCCTGCTAATGACTGTAGTCATTGGCAGGGCCAATGACTAATCATTGGCAGGGCCAATGACTGTAATAGCATTTCAAGCGAAATGGTGTTTCTAGTGAACACCGTCGAAGACTGTGAATGGTCCACGTGGCGACATCTAGCGGCGTATTTGAGAACCCGTCGAAGACTAATAGTACACCTACCGACATCTAACGGATAGCCGAGGAACCCCGCCAAAACCCCCAACCCTGCCAATGACTGTAATAGCATTTCGAGCGAAATGGTGTGTCCATGCGAACACCGTCGAAGCTGTGTTTGGTACACGTGGCGACATCTACCGGTTAGCGAATGAACTACCATCTCAGAACCCCGTCGACGACGGGGTTCTAAGATACGCCGCTAGATGGCGCCACGTGTACCATACACAGTCTTCGACGGTGTTCGCTGGAACACCATTTCGCTCGAAATGCTGTTACAGTCATTGGCAGGGTTAGATGTTTTGACGGGGTCACTGGAAAAACCATTTCGCTCGAAATGCTATTACAGTCATTGTCAGGGTTGGGGGTTTTGGCGGGGTTCGCGGACCACTTGATTTCAGCTTTAAGCCGCTTTTACCGCAAGAGATTTCAGCCCTGCCAATGACTGTAATAGCATTTCGACCGAAATCGTATGGCCCGCGAACCCCGCAAAAGACTCCAGCTCTGCCAGGGACTGAATAGCATTTCGACCGAAATCGTGTGTCCAGCGAACCAACTTATTGCAGTATTTCGTTAATTTTCAACTTTAGCGCATAAATGAATTGAAACAAACTTATAGAAAATTTAATTCTCTACAACTTCGATCATAACATTTTTTCGTCTATGATCGATATTTTCTGACTTAAAGCTGAAAAAGTGAGCAAAACCAATTTATTGCAGTATTTCGTTAATTTTCAACTTTAGCGCATAAATTAATAAAAACAAACTTGTAGAAAATTCTATTCTCTAAAACTTTGATTATACTCATTTTTTGTCTACGATCGATATTTATCGACTTAAAGCTCAAAAAGTGGACGAAACCAAATTATTGCAGTATTTCGTTAATTTTCAACTTTAGCGCATAAATGAACGAAAACAAATTTGTAGAAAATTTAATTTTCTACAACTTAGATTCTACTAATATTTTGTCTATGATTGATATTTATTGACTTAAAGGTGAAAAAGTAAGCGAAACCAAAATATTGCAGTATTTAGTTAATTTTCAACTTTAGCGGATAAATGAATTAAAACAAACTTGTAGAAAAATGAATTATCTACAATTTTGATTGTACCAATTTTTTGTCTACAATCGATATTTATTGACTTAAAGCTGAAGAAGTAAGCGAAACCAAATTATTGCAGTATTTCGTTAATTTTCAACTTTAGCGGAAAAAAGAATTAAAACAAATTTGCAGAAAATTAAATTCTCTACAACTTCGATCATGAAAATTTTTCGTCTACGATAAATATTTTCCGACTTAAAGCTAAAAAATCGGGCCAAACCAAATTATTACGGTATTTCGTTTATTATCAACTTTAGCGCATAATTAAATAGAATCAAACTTGTAGGAAACAAAATTCTCTAAAACTTTGGTCTCTACCTTTTTTCCCCTAGATTACATATTTACATACTTATGCCTATGGGAAAAGAAAAGAAAGAAAAAAGTCCCCGCCCCTCCCACCTCGCAATGATTAAAAACAAATACTGGTATCTCGAAATTGCAACTTCAGTTGTACATTCCGAGATGTTTCTTTTTTGTTTTTATAGCTGGGGGACAAAAAAAACAAGGAATTTTCGACTCACGTCGACGTTCGAGCCCTTCACGAAGGCACCTTGCGGATGAACATGATCGTAGAGTATAACAAGGCCCACCATTACCCTCAGAACGAATAAATGCGTCTCCTCCCGTTGGAACTGTGCCAGGAGATTGCTGAAATAAATTATCAATTAAATATTAACAATGATTATAGGTTTGACATTTTTCTATTTCATTGAAGACTTGAGAAGAAAAAAAAAAGAATTTTTCGACAATTAAATTTCGCCTACATTAGTTCATGCGCGATGTATCGAACTTCATTATTTTAATGTCTTCAGGAAAGCTTAATTTTTTTCACTTCTTATATTTAATTACTCAAACTCACGGATTCTCCAGCATTCTGAGGCAAACTTTTGCCATCGTTCCCAGCGTCTCGGTTATGTTTTCCCTCGGTATATCCTCGTTCTAGAATTATGTATTATTATTATTATTAAAATGACTCGAGTAGAATCCAAACACACCCGAACAAAAAGAAAAACGTGGCTTACGTCCATCAAGAAAGTTATAGTCGCGTGACTGAGTACCCGCAGCATGGGTGTCGCGTGGGCGTAAAAAAGGGACATACGATTGGCAAGTTCGTTGCCAACAACGAGATCGAGCTCCGGATTGTCATGTCTCGAGGGTGCAGCGCGCGTCAACGTTCGTCGATAATAACTAAAGTCATTTTGTATTGCGGGCGTTTTCATTTTGTGCTCGTCAAATTTTAATACGAATTCGAGAATCTCGGCGAGCTGTTTAACGAGGGCCTGTTGTGTTTCGAGATGTTGCGTCGGCGATAATTGACCCGAGCAGAGCTGGCCGAGTATCTTTGGTACGACGCGATCTGCAATCATAAAAAAAATAACTTTCATCTTCTTGACAATATGTTTTATCATTTTTTTTTACATTTCTTGTAAATTGGTTTGTGAGTTTGGACCGTTAGAAAAATTCGTAAAAAAGCTCGCGAAAAAGATACTCGGGACAATATTGAAAAAAGAATGATCAATGGAATGTTTGTCTTCTTACCAAGTTCGAGGGAGAATTCGTAAAATTTTTTGAGCTTCGCGACGAGCGGTGCAACCGTGAGATAAGCTTTGCGCTGGCATTCCTCGGTCGGTGCTGAAATAGCTTCGCGTATTTCCTTGTGTGCACCCTTGTAGCATTGAATTTCCTCGAGTATGGATTCCGAATTCTTCAGTACACGTTGCACGGCCTCGAACGTTTCTCTCTCGTTTTCCGATGGCTGCGCGTCTGATTTCGATCAATTCAACGAGACACTCGATTTATTTAGTTGCATAATTTGTTTGGGGGTTTTTTTTCCCCCTAGGAGACCTAATTTTCGGTCTCTTAAAATGGTTGTTCGCCTTGAGCAACCCCTCGATTAGACTTCCAAGTTTCAAGTTGTCGGAACCGAGGAAAATTAATTTATTAAATAAATTCGGGAATACTCACTCTCGAAATCGAGGAAAACGTCATACTTTTGAGGCGTGCAGCAAGTCGACTCGTCACGGGCCAATAGACTCAACAGTTTTCCCATTTTTTTTTTCCCCCAAGAGCTTTCTTTTTTTACAATGAAGTTCCTTCACGATGTCGCGGAGCCGGGAAATTCAGAACTTCGAATACATCTGTAAGAGAGAATTACATCGACGTGAATCAATCAGATGTAGACAAATGGATGTAGCGGCGAGAAAAAAAAAAATCGATTTTTTTTAAATGTTAGAGCATTGAAGCTGCAGAAACGGGAGTACTTTTCGTGGGCTACAACTATTTTTCTTCTTAATAAATAGCAAACGATTAATTTATACATATATATGAAAAATATTAATATAAAAAATCAATTTTTTATTTTTATTTTTCATTTATTATTCTTTTTCGTTTTTTATATTTTTTCCAAATATATATAAAGCGAGAGAGAGGGAGGGAGAGAGAGAGAGAGAGAGAGAGAGAGAGAGAGAGAGAGAGAGAGAGAGAGAGAGAGAGAGAGAGAGAGAGAGAGAGAGAGAGAGAGAGAGTAGCGCTCGCCATAAAACTAACAGGCACCAAAATTATCTGAGAAAAAAAAAACACGAGCAATAAACGCCACCCACGCAATTATGATTGTGTATCGCCGTTACTGGGCCAATGACCACACACGTGATCGCGACCAGCAATGAAAAAAAAAAAACGTTTTCAACGATCTAGCAAAATCTTCCAGAAACATGGGCGCTCGAGTTTTAGCCGTAGACATATTTAGGCGAGACCGCAAGCACACACACACACAAGAGCACTGTCTAAATTTAGAGATATCTTGCGCTTTGAAGCGCGCTTGAACGAACAATCAGGGCAGTCAGAGGCAAGAAAATTTCTCGTCTCGTGAGGCTTCCCTTTGTGACTCCTTTGCGTCTCGTGTGTCTCTTATCCTTGGTGCAAATTTGCCCGCGGTTGCATCAAGATTTTTATTGATTTTTATGGAAAGAGAATTATTCGTATTTCAGGATTTAGGGAATTTTTGTTTGGGTCCGTCACCAATGTCCGCTTTGACGATCAGCGAACAATTTCAACGACAGATATTTCGTTCGCGATCGAGAAAAAATAAATCAAAATTTTAATTCGCTTTTGCACAATTTGATGCAATTTTTCTCACCGTTCCGAGATTCACACAGTCGGATAATGTTTTTTTTTTCCCGAGATGAATTTCACAGGATTCGTATGAGAGCAAAAGTAACGATGAAAAAACGTGTTCCAACATTTCGATGGGAATCAATGGAGGATTAGATCAAGTCAACAAGTGGAGAGACGAGGCGACGAACGAATTCGTTGCGACGTCAATGGATTTGACGATTTTCGCGAGCGTCGAAATGTTGCGATTCACGTTGGACGAGGCCATGACGCGGGAGATTATACGAGGACAAGGCGTGTACGCGATACGGGCAAGTCCTTTTGGGAGGGACGTGTGTCACGCGAGCTCGTCGTCGTTCAACGTGTGTCGTGTTGTCCTTTTTTGGTCAACGACGAGCCACACAACGTACGTAGAGCGGCGTTACGCGTGTGCGGGTGCGGCACGTTTAGCGACGCTAGATTTCTTTTTTTTTTTTCTTCTTTCTTCTTCTTCTTCTTCCCCGCTTTAGGGGCGAAAAATCAATGGGAGAGTGAACGTCGAGATCGAAGCTTTCGTACGTGTCACGACAGATGGCGAACCGACACAGGACGCGGGCAAATTTTGCGAATTTCGAACACGCCCAGCGTGAGAAATAACGATGAGACTTTTTCGTACTCGTGGTGTGGTTATTGTTCATGGGAGAATTTGGTTGGGTGTGGAGGAAAAAATTTGGAAAAGGAAATGGGGACATTTTTGGAGAACGCGACGTAACTCGAGATATATGGGATTTACGGGAAAACGTTGAAGGGGAAAACAAGTCTTGTTTTTTCATTCTCGATAGCCTGGAATTTTTTGAGAATTTTCCACGCGGTTCGAAAAGTTGAAATGTTTGCGGAAATTTTTGGAGCACGCGACGTAACTCGAGAAATATGGGATTTACGGGAAAACGTTGAAGGGGAAAACAAGTCTTGTTTTTTCATTCTCGATAGCCTGGAATTTTTTGAGAATTTTCCACGCGGTTCGAAAAGTTGAAATGTTTGCGGAAATTTTTGGAGCACGCGACGTAACTCGAGAAATATGGGATTTACGGGAAAACGTTGAAGGGGAAAACAAGTCTTCTTTTTTCATTCCCGATAGCCTGGAATTTTTTGAGAATTTTCCACGCGGTTCGAAAAGTTGAAATGTTTGCGGAAATTTTTGGAGCACGCGACGTAACTCGAGAAATATGGGATTTACGGGAAAACGTTGAAGAGGAAAACAAGTCTTGTTTTTTCATTCCCGATAGCCTGGAATTTTTTGAGAATTTTCCACGCGGTTCGAAAAGTTGAAATGTTTGCGGAAATTTTTGGAGCACGCGACGTAACTCGAGAAATATGGGATTTACGGGAAAACGTCAAAGAGGAAAACAAGTTGTGTTTTTTCATTCTGGATACACGGGAATTTTTTGAGAATTTTCCACAAGGTTCGAAAATTTCAAATGACCCGATATGCAATCGACTTTTCACCCTATCGTTGACGTCATAATTCACTATCGGTGAACGAACTAACCCAGAAAATCAGTCATCTGAAAAATCGATCGACCTTTCGCGAAACCTCTATATATATATATATCAGCGGTAGCAGTTAAATGCACGTCTCTATACAAAAGCAAAGAGGACAAGAGAGAAAGAGTGTTCTACATTAGGGTGAGGCGGTGGAGAGAGAGAGAGAGAGAGAGAGAGAGAGGGGAGGAGAGATTATACGACGATCGCGAATGTCCATGGAATTTCTCACGAATGGCGAGTGGCGAGCAAGGGACCGACATGCATAGCCGAGGTTCCTGATGATCGCGAATCAACGACATCCTACATATATATATGCCGCATTATACTCTCGTGAATTATCAAGGGGGCAAATGTAGACAGCGATAAAAAATAGTCAATTTCGATCATTTTTGTTTTTTTTTTCTTGAAAGGAACAAAACGTTTTACATTTATGAAACTTCACCTACAATTTATTACACAATTAAAGTGTATGAATGAATTTTTCTTAAGTTCGAAAAGCTGAAAATTCCAAAAAATCGGACACTTTTAGAAAAAAAAGAAATGAAAATTTTACACAAGTTTTCGTTCTTTTTTTTTTTTGCAATATCAAAAAAAAGGCGTATTTTTCAAGAATGATTTTAATAAACGAGTAGAAAGCAATGAACGGCAAGTACGCGCGCGTACACACACACACACACACACACGGGAGGGGTGGGAGAGGAGGAGGGGAGAGAAGAGTGAGATTGGATAATCGTCGGAAATCGTGGGCGAGGATAATCGACGCCTGTTAAAGGCCTTTTTGTGCAACAATTCCAGGCAAATCAATTGAGATCCCATTCGGCGAGTGGCATGGCTCTCGACACTTCGTACAGGTCCTTGGCCAAGTGTCGTGAAGGCTTCTTAAATATGCCCCGTTGCAAACTCATCTTAACCCAAACGACATAATGTTGACGTCTTTTTTTTTGCGTTGTCTCGTCTAACGGTAAACATTTTTTTTTTTTTTTCACGTTAATACATTAATTAGGATCAATGATTTCTATTTTTTTTTTGTTTTGCCGTCTTGTCGAAAGATTTAAAAATTTAAACAGTTTAATTATGTAAAAAAAATTAATTCAAACAGTTTAATTGTGTAATAAATTGTATCCGAAGTTTTCGAAAATGCAAAACATTTTGTCCCCTTTCAAATTGTGTATTGCCAAGTTGGTCACAAAATATTCATCCTAACACATAGTCGTATAGCAATCCTGCGGTTTTTTTTTTTTTTTTTTTTTGTCGCGTGATAAGAATCCATCCACGGAAAACCGCAGCCTGCATCGTCATCGCCTACGCACCAATAATAAAAATTTCCACCACCGATCTCGCTCTAAAAAGTAAAAAAAAAAAAAAAAAAAAGTAGGATATATATAAATGTTCCTGTACGTTGGGTTGGAGAAGAATAATACGGAGTGCGCGCACGCCACGCATCAATCCGTATGGCAATTTCCCTTCCACGGGACTTACGAAGCGAGCTTCCGGTTCTGCATTCCCCTCCGTCCCCCCCCCCCGCTCACCCCCTCCCGGCCCCGCTTCGGTCCCCTTCCTCTTGCTAATTATTCTGCGATCCAGTGATCGAGGGATCGTAAATCGCACGTAACTTTTAACTGAATTCGACGATGCAAACCCAAACAAACCCAAACAAACTCTCCAACTTTCCTCTCCTGCTCTCCAACTCTCCTGCTCTCCATCCCTCCTGCTCTCCATCCCTCCTGCTCTCCAACCCTCCTGCTCTCCATCCCTCCTGCTCTTCAACGCTCCTGCTCTCCATCCCTCCAACCCTCCTGCTCTCCAACTCTCTCCCCCGCCCGCTATTTCTATCTCAAATACATTTTTCGCACAATGGACGTAAGAATCGCGTGATTTCCGGTTCGTGAAAATTACGACAATCCTCGTGCCTTTTGTTTTGCGCCAACAGCACGATGACAGCTTCACGCGTGTCCTCGGTTCTCCCGCGCGGAAATCAGCGCGACAATGATAAGGTAGAAGAAAGAAAAAAAAAAAAAACGTTGCTCAATCGTTCCAAACGAATAGAAAAAAAACGTGCATTCCTTTGTGTTGTTTTTTTTCGTGGTTTTTGTAACGAACGAAATATTATTACGTACGTACCGCTCTCATTGTGAGCTCTCTCTCTCTCTCTCTCTCTCTCTCTCTCTCTCTCTCTGTATCTCTCGTTCGAAGGTTCCCATTAAACGATTTGTCCGTCGATGTAGCTTGCACCGCGAGTTTGTATTCACGAGCCTTTATCCACCGTTTACTTTGTCTCGAGCACGAGAGATCCACTCAAAATCGCCTATAGCCTTGAGTCACTTTGAGTTTTGAGTTTTTGCGTTCTATTTGGAGAAAAGAAGAAAAAAAAAAATAGCACTGTTTCAGAAAGAAAAAATAGCGTTTGTTTGGGTTCAGTTTTAGCGTGATATTTTTTTTTTTTTTAATCACTTTTTGGAAAAAAAAAACACACTGTCCGTTTTGGATCTACTTTGGATTTGTTTTTTTTTTTTTTTTTTTTTTTTTTTCAATGAAAAATATCACCGTTTGCAAAAGATTGTGTACGCGGTCATTTTTACGCTGTCTTTTGATTGCGAAAAAAAAGAAAAATCGTTTCACGCTTAATTTGGCTTTTTATTGTCGAGTATTATTTTTAGAAAAATATATATATATATCACTTATTAGCAAAATACTGTACGCGGTCTTGATTGCGAAAAAAAAAAAAAAAAACGAAACAATGTTTCCACGTTTCTCACGTTTTACGGCGTGGTCGAGCCGACGTTCGCCACGGCTGAAAACTCGTGAGATACTAAACGCGCGAGCGAACTCGAGAGAAAGAGAGAGCGCGAGAGAGAGAGAGAGAGAGAAAGAGAGAGAGAGAGAGAGAGAGAGAGAGAGAGAGAGAGAGAGAGAGAGAGAGAGAGAGAGAGAGAGAGAGAGAGAGAGAGAGAGAGAGAGAGAGAGAGAGAGAGAGAGAGAGGGCACACGAAGGGCAGGAGGGAGGGAGGGGGTAAACGCGAGTCGGAGAACTTTTCGTTGTACCCGTGACACGGCTGTTGTCCCCTTCGGTCAGCTGATACGTCCCCCTCGTTCGCAACGAATCTCCCCCCCCCCCCCCCCCCCGCCCCATTAGGTACATCATAATTTAATTCGATAAACTTTTATCGCTTTTTTTTCCTCAACGATAACTTCTTAGCGTACGATTTACCAATGATATTGTTCGCCCGGTATTAATGACACTAGGAAAAAGATTAAAGGATCGAAAATGGAATATTTTTTTTAGTATTTTTTCAAAAGGCTGTAACTTGTCGAAAAATGGTCGTGGAAGGATGAAAAAAAAAGCAAATTAAAGCTTAAAGTCTGTAGTTACGAGTTGGGGCATTAAAAGTTCTAAATATTGAACGGTTTTTGAGAAACAATGAGAAAATCACAGAAAAAGATTTATTCCAAATTTTTGCTCGACTTTCGAAAGGTCCCACGGGCCTAAATAAATTTATTTCGGCAATGTTAGCGGGAAGCTTTTTTTTAGATTGATTCTTCCCCTTTAATTTGAGCTTTTTGGCATCTCTGTACGATGCTTCGTTCTCGAGTTATCGACTGTCGAAGGTAGTTACCGGCGGTCAGCTCGTTACCGACTGCCAATAACGTTACCGGCAGTCGGTAAGTTATCTACTGACGATAACGTTACTGGCAGTCGGTAAACTTGCCGATTGTCGATAACATTGGGTCGCAATAATGATTGTTGGTAATGTTGCGGCACGATTCATATACCGTAGCGATACTTTTTCCCGATAGGTGGCAGCTGTAGCGAGTCTTGATTTAAGAACAATTCAAGGCCACCATAACCTTGAAAACTTTCCAAGGTTTTTTTTTCATGGGGCACATTTGAAGAAAAAAAAAACCGAAGTATAAGGCTTGGACCCAAGCAAACCCAAACCCCTCTCAAAGTTTACAGGCAAAATGTTTGGGTTTGTCTGTGTAAAAAATGTACAAAGATCCAACAAAGTTCCACAAACATGTAATTTTTGGCCTGGTAAATGGCGTTCAACCATCGAGAATTATCCCTCAAGGCAGATGTGACGATGGCCAACGTTTAACTGTCTCAAAAGGCTCCTATAAATCTCTGTCACGTGACGTTTAAGGGCACAAAGAGTCTATAAAAATATGAAAGGGTGTAAAAGTGATTCACCCGGAAGTTGCCGAAAACTACGCAAGGTGAGCGCGTGAAGGGTTGCTCGCACCCCTGTAGAGCAGCTGCACCACGTATCGAGAACAAGAGTTGGCATTACACCAACCTGAAGAGTACCTCTTTTGCACAGGTGCCCTTTCGACAATGATTGTCAGGTTTTACTACATGCCTATATATATATATATATATATATATATATATATATATATATATGCGCGGAATATTTACCAAAAAAAAAATAGGTACCATTTTTTGGGTTTGTTTGGGTTTGGGTTTATTTACCCAAAAAAATAGGTAATTCATTAATAAATTAGCACTTGAAAATGTTAATTTTTCACTTTTAATAATAATTAAAGTCCTATATATATATATATATATGAAAACGCGGAATATTTACCCAAAAAAAAAAATAGGTAATATTTTTTGGGTTTGTTTGGGTTTGGGTTTATTTACCCATAAAAATATTTATTATACGGAATATTTACCCAAAAAAAAAAAAAATAGGTAATTCAATAATAAATTAGCACTTGGAAATGTTAATTTTTCACTTTTAATAATAATTGAAGTTCTATATACATATATATATATATGAAAACGCGGAATATTTACCCAAAAAAAAATAGCAAATATTTGTTTGGGTTTGGATTTATTTACCCATAAAAATATTTATTATACGGAATATTTACCAAAAAAAAAAAACCAAAAATAGGTAATATTTTTTGGGTTTGGGTTTATTACCCATAAAAATATTTATTATACGGAATATTTACCCAAAAAAAAAAATAGGTAATTCAATAATAAATTAGCACTTGGAAATGTTAATTTTTCACTTTTAATAATAATTGAAGTTCTATATACATATATATATATATATGAAAACGCGGAATATTCACCCAAAAAAAAAAGCAAATATTTGTTTGGTTTTCTTTGGGTTTGGATTTATTTACCCATAAAAATATTTATTATACGGAATATTTACAAAAAAAAAAACCAAAAATAGGTAATATTTTTTGGGGTTTTTTTTAGGGTTTGGGTTTATTTACCCATAAAAATATTTATTATACGGAATATTTACCCAAAAAAAAATAGGTAATTCAATAATAGATTAGCACTTGGAAATGTTAATTTTTCACTTTTAATAATAATTGAAGTTCTATATGTGTATATATATATATATATATATATATATATATATATATATGAATACGTTTAGAAAACTTCGGTAAACTATTGGCTTGAATTTTTCCCATCAAAGAGACCCCCATTTGTGATTTACAAGTGGTCCCAGATCCGTAACAACCCTATACATATACGTATCCATTCCCAAAAGGGGCTAGAGGGACGGGTTGCCAAGGTATACGGATTCGGTAAACTGGAGCGACAATGGGAACACAAATAGAATGAATACTCAACGAACCGTTTTATAAAATAGCAAGCAACTTGCTCTCAAGGGGCGTAGAGGGGCGGGAAGAGCCTGGGCTCAATGCACGTAGACGACGGAAAATAAAATGGACAATTTTGACGATTCGACCAAGTATGATTTGAAATTTTTATTGATTTCATAAGAATAACAAAACCTTTGACATTTAAGAAATTTTTTTCACAATTTGCCACCATTGTTGAGTTGAATTCAATATTCCATTTGAAGGCTAATTCATTCTGAATGGAGTGACCTTTCGGATTGACACCGAAGGGTGAGCTATTTACAGAAAAGTGTGATAATGCCAATTAATTGCTAAGAGAAAAGAAGACGGAGAGGAGAAAGAGAGAGAGAGCGAGAGAGAGAGAGAGAGAGAGAGAAAGAGAGAGAGAGAGAGAGAGGGGCAGGTGCGATTTTGCTCGCGGAGCGCAATCGGGCGCTTTCTCTAGCGCAAGAAACTGCAGCTGCTCATATACGTGCAATGTTTTTTTGGCGATACGAAAAAAAAAAAAAAAAGAAAAAAAAATGGCCTCAATGCCGCCCGCCTAATATTCTAGAGCCTCTTGCGGAGCTCTGCTTTGCGCCTCACTGCATTCAAGCCTGTTATCCGGTATTCTTATCCTCGGGGGCCTTAAGATTCCGCGATCTTATCGGAAATGCGGTTTGGGTCTTGACGGATCCACGACCCATACGAACGAGAGGAAGGAATTGAGAGAAGTTTAGTTCTTATATTTTTTGGGTTTCTTTGGGTCTGGGTTCATTTGCTCGTAAAATAATAATACAATTTTATTCAAATACAAATTTATATATAATTACCCAAAAAAAAAATTGATAATATTTTTTGGGTTTGTTTGGGTTTGGGTTTGTTTGGGTTTGGGTTTGTTTGGGTTTGGGTTTGTTTGGGTTTGGGTTTGTTTGGGTTTGGGTTTGTTTGGGTTGTTTGGGTTTGGGTTTGTTTGGGTTTGTCATTGTCACTTATCATTGAAAAGTAACGTTTTTCCAACGACCGCCACCAACTCCTCCTCTTTTCAGCCCTTGATATACGTTGGTGCATTATCCACAGTACAGGAAAAAAAAAAAATGCTATCTCCATCTGACAAGACTCGCGAGAGAAAAACCAGCGAGAAAACCAGTACGAATGCCAATTGTCCTTTCCTACCCCGTGTTCCTACATTTTCCTTCAACCCCTCGCCACCCAACCACCGCACCCAACGACTACTATAAGCGTCGTTCTTTTTTTTTCTTCTCACTGCAGAAAACGGGGGGCCCCCTAAAGGGCCCCGCATCGATTTAACCGCGACGCATCTGCTCCTTCTCGCGAGATCGTCTTGCGTGTACCGCTCTTTCAGAAGAAGAACCCTACAAACTAAGGTCTCTCTCTCTCTCTCTCTCTCTCTCTCGCTCTCTGGTAAACGACGACGAAAGTACATTGATGGCGAGGGCCCGCGAGCGAATAAAAATCCAACCCCCCCCCCCCGCCCCGCTAGTCCCCGAAAAGCATTACCAGCTGGCACGCGTCTTCCTCTTCTTGCGCGAGTCCGCGAGGCATTATCGTCGAGTATTGCGTTGGCATCTGCACGAGTCATTTCGCGCCGAATTGACCAAACTGCATTTTTGCTGTTTTTTTTTTTCTTTTTTTTTCTTTAGCTACTCGATAACATGATGTGGGATTATTTCTTTTCTTTTCTTTTTCTTTCATAACACTAAAATAGTCAATGTTGCTAAAAAAAATTGCTAGTTTTAGGCCGAGGATTTTTTTTTTTTTGTAAAAAAAGTCTCGTGTCTGAAAAAAAAAAACATGTGAGAAACATTTTTTTTTCAAAATGGTAAATGGTTTTTATTTTTTTTTTCTCGGAAAATAGCTGATTTTGAGACGAATGCACCGGAAAAAAAAAAAGAAAATTGAGCTCAAAAATCGAGAAAGTTACGGCAGTTTTTTTTTTTTTATTTACGAAATATTCGTAAAAAAAATGTCTTCTTGGCTGCTGCACACCGGTGCAGGTTGCAACGAGAAAAATAAAAAATAAATACTTCTTCGAAAGTGCACGGGCTTGCATCTGTTGCAATCGTAGGCTCGTGCCTGAAAAAAAAAAAAAAAAAAAAACAGCTGCGAAAGGTGCCCGCACACGGTGTTTCGCGAAATGATTCGCTCGCGAGGAACTAAAAAAAAAAAAAAAAAAAAAAAAACAAAGCCAAACGCACCCAATTACCGATCATGCGAAGGATGCATTGCAATTACGTGTATAACGCGAAAATTACGCACATTGCGCACCCAAAAGAGAATACAATTGCGCGGCTTACTTCTTATTTCCGTACGACCCTCGCGCGCCTCGGACCTACTCGTAACCTGACTGCGCTAAAGAGGGATAATGAGACCAGGCTTACACGTACAAAAGTAATATGAAATTACGGAAACAAAAAAAAAACAAAAAAAAAAAAGAAAGAACAAAAAACGGAGAAAGATGAGTGTTGCGTGTATATTGGGTAATATTATCTGGGTACTTGAGATAATAGATAATATTAGCTGCATTATCTAGATAATTTATCTTGATAATAGATAATAAAGATAACGAATCTAGTGGGATAATGTGATATGAAAACTTGAGATAATAGATAATAGATAAAAGATAATAAGGATAATGAATAATCTGGTGAGATAATGTGATATGAAAAGTTGAGATAATAAATAATATTATCTGTTATCTCAAGATAATATTATCTGTTATCTCAAGATAATATTATCTGTTATCTCAAGATAATATTATCTGTTATCTCAAGATAATATTATCTATTATCTCAAGATCATATTATCTGTTATCTCAAGATAATATTATCTATTATCGCAAGATAATATTAGCTCTTATCTCAAGATAATATTATCTCAAACTTGAGATAATAGATAGGATGATTTATCATTCGAGCAATTTCATTTATTATCTTGATAATGGATAATTATTAATTATTATCTAAAGACAAAACATTATTTCTATTTTATTTATTTTTTTCTTCATCACTAAATTTACCATTCGTTTCGATTATTACAGACGACGAAATAATCCAAATAGATCGCAAATTCGGGTTTTAGCGTGCCTCGAAAATATTAAGCCCAAACCCGTTCGTGTTTTGTCCAATGTGCCAATATTCATTACAACGCGGGTCCAAACTTTCACGTGGCAAAAGTCCATTTTTTTTTTTTTTTTTCGCGCCCCTTCTGTAATAACGCGACCGTAGTCCCTCTAAGCCCATAAGGAAAAAATATTCTTTTCGACTTTGTCATTTGTGGCGGGGCCTGTTTATATTCCGCTTGAAACGAATGAATATGATTTTCTCACTCCGGTCAAGTTGTGTGTATAATTTTATTCGTGCACTTTCGTAAATATGAAAAATTCAATAGAATGGATAATTCCATTGTCGAATAATAATTTGCGGTCGGAGGGAAAGGTTGGCGGCGTTTTCACGATGACGCGGGTCGGTCGGTTTTCCAAATATCGAGTACATGCATTTGAAATTCTTTTGTGGCAAACCCATGGAAGAGCCTCCGGCAGGCAAGTAAATATAACGATGAATAGAAACAATTTTTCTTTTTTTTTTTTTTTCTTTTTTTTTCAACCGGTACAAACTCGAAACGAGACGAAAGTTATCCCTCGCTCACAAAATACGGGAATGAAAAAAAAATGTTTTTTTTCTTTCTTTCTTTTCATTATCAAAGGTGTTTGTTTGACGAAACGATGAATTTCCTTTACAAATATCGTTGCGGCATTTTTTTTTTTCTTTCAAAACACTCTTTTATTAATTTGGAAATTTAAGAAAAAAAAAACAACAACAACAAAATTAGTAAAACAAAAGTACAGAAAAATTGAATTGACAAATTCTTTTTTTTTTAATATAGATTTTGTTTGGGTTTGTTTGGGTTTGGGCTTGTTTGAGTATTTTTCAAAGCACTTTTTTATTAATTTGGAAATAAAAAAAAAAAAAAACGCCAAAAGTACAGAAAAATTGAATTGAAAAATTCTTTTTTTTAAATATAGATTTTATTTGGATTTGTTTGGGTTTGTTTGGGTTTGGGTTTGTTTGAGTGTTTTTCAAAGCACTTTTTTCTTTATTTGGAAATTAAAAAAAAAAAAATCTACCACACCAAAAGTACAAAAAAAATTCAATTGACAAATTCTTTTTTTTAAATATAGATTTAAAAAATTTTTTTAATTCTTTTTTTGCCGCAACGAAAACTGAAACGCGGGCTTTTCTTTTTTTTTTTTACAGCTTCGTCTAGCACACGAATAAAAATACAACGTAACGTTTGGTCGAAGGTTCTTTTTTTTTTTTTCCTTTCCTCGTTTTCACGGGAAAAGAGTGCGACATGTGTTTGGCCTTTGTCACTTTATTACTCTCTTTCCCTTTACGACTTTCTTTTTCTCCACAAGATACATCCCCCACCGCCCCCGCCCCCGCCCCCCCCCTCTCGTCGAAGGGGCCCCCGCGTTTGCTCTGCGGGAGACACGTAATCGAAGAAACTTCGAAATTACCGAAAGGAAAAAAAAAAAAATAAGCGACCAAGTCAAGTGTGTGTTTAACGTGAAAGAATTATTCTCTCGTGCCCGAGAGAAGAGAAGAGATGACTCTACGATGGGGGGGGGGGGGGGGGGGGAGAGGAAAGTTGGACGATGAATGAACGCGACAGATGCAACAAAGTTCCAATCGTTATCGGAGACGAGAGAAATAAATGTGCGTTGAGCGGGGGGCGGTGGGGGAGAGAGAGTAGGGAAGGGGCGGGAGGTGGGGGTGGTTGAGCTGACTTTGAGGCGGGCCCCCCCTTGCTAGCTAGAGGAGGGGGGGGGGGGCGGCGGCCCTCTGAAAGCACACTAGCCCTACAGGCCAAACGGCGTACGTACACCGGTGTAAGGAAATACGATTTAAAGAGGATTTTTGCCCGCGATATGCTTCACGAAATAACGAACGGTGTTAACGGGGAAATAAAGAAAGCACGTTTTTCAGGGTGGTGGCTCTTGTCGTACCTCATCCCTACAAGGATTGTCCACGAGGTTGGGTAAGGGCGAGGAATAGGGCGTTTTCCCGCCCTTGCCGGTGCCTCGTGTCGCGAAATATCCATATATATATATATATATATATATATATATATATGAATTTGAAAAAATATATTAAAAATATGAAAAAAAATAGTTGATTTTTCATACTAATATTTTATTTTAGTTAAATTTTTTTTTTTTCATATATATATATATGTGTGTGTGTGTGGAAAAAATATTAAAAATGAAAAAGAATAATATATGAAAAATATGTATTGCAAAAATAAAAATAAATGGACTATTTTTTGTCAAATTTTTTGAATATATTTTGAATAATATATTTTAAATATATTTTGTTTCAAATATATATATATTATTCTTAATATATATATATATATATATTTGATATTATATTATTAAAATATCAAATATATTATTAAAAATATTAATAATTAAGAAGAATAATATATTAAAAATATATATTAATAAAAATAGTTGTTTTTTTTATAGTAATATTTTATTTTATTTTAATATATTTTTTAATTTATATATATATATATATATATATATATATTATTCTTAATATATATATATATATTTGATATTATATTATTAAAATATCAAATATATTATTAAAAATATTAATAATTAAGAAGAATAATATATTAAAAATATATATTAATAAAAATAGTTGTTTTTTTATACTAATATTTTATTTTATTTTAATATATTTTTTAATTTATATATATATATATATATATATATATATATATATATATAATTAAATATCAAGTATATTATTAAAAGTATAGAAAATTAAGAAGAATAATATATTAAAAATATATAATAAAAAAAAAAGACTTGTTTTTTTATACTAATATTAAAATAAAATAAAATATTATTTAAAAGAAACAACTATTTTTTTTTTGTTTGCGTTTGTTTGGGTGACCCAAGCAAACAAACCCAAACAAACCCAAATAGAAAAAAAATAGTTGGTTTTTTTTATACTAATATTTGATTTTATTTTAATATTTTTTTAATATATGATAAAAATATATTAAAATAATATTTAAAAAATTTGATAAAAAATAGTCGATTTTTTTTAAATCACACTAATATATATATATATATATATATATATATATATATATATATATATATATATGTATATATATATGTAGGATGGAACAAAGGTTGGGTAAGGAAGAGAACGTGGGCAAGGGTACGCGGAGGACCGCTCGATGCGGCATCACCATGGAGACAGACATCCCCTCATACCTTTAGTCTTCATCCCCACAGGAAAGAGATGTGCCACTGCCGCACACGCGTTACGTGTGTTCTTCTTATATTCACGCGGCGGCGGATGGCGCGTGCACCGAAGACGAAGTCTCCTCTTTCCTCCTTCTTCTTCGCTGCCCTTATATTCCTTCGCCGCAGTCCCACGAAGCAAAGCCCTTGGGGAGTTTTTCCTCATCCACCCTCGTGCGGCAAAGTCCGCATCGTCGCCGCGCTCCCTCGTCCTTGTACGGGCCAACGAACCCGGAAACGGCCACGGTGGTATTGGCCACGAGAAAGGTCACATATCGCGCGGAGTTGCGACATTTTTTTTTTTTTTTGTACATTTCGGGCTGCAATCAATAATGAAGTCAATGAAATTTCGAACAAACAAATGTGTTAATGTGCTAAAGGGTTTCTATTTTTTTTTTTTTCCAATAATCTTACTTATTGGAATATTAATTTTTTTTTTTCGATTTGGAGAGATTAATCGTCGAGCGTTGTTTCGTTTGATTTTTTTCAAAAGAGAGAGAGAGAGAGAGAGAGAGAGAGAGAGAGAGAGAGAGAGAGAGAGTGAGAGAAGCAGCTTGTTTGGGTTTCGTTTAATTTTTTCCAAGAGAGAGAGAGAAGCAGCTTGTTTGGGTTTCGTTTAATTTTTTCCCAGAGAGAGAGAGAGAGAGAGAGAGAAGCAGCTTGTTTGGGTTTCGTT
>OZ010725.1:7654740-7714889 GCA_963932345.1 Ophion ventricosus | reverse complement strand
ACCCAAACGAAACTAACCCAAACAACCCCAAACGAAACGAACCCAAACAACCCCAAACGAAACGAACCCAAACAACCCCAAACGAAACGAACCCAAACAACCCCAAACGAAACCAACCCAAACAACCCCAAACGAAACGAACCCAAATAAATCCAGACGAATCGAAACGAACCCAAACAAACCCAAACAAAATGTTGCATAGCGCTTGGACCTCCTCCGGTGAGAAGTTTTTTTTTTTTTTTCATTGGAAGGAAAATCCAACCAAACCCAAACGAACTCCGTCTCGCGAGTCCGCGTAAAAATTCTTCGCTAAAAATGTCGCCTTGCGCTCGCTCCTAGACTGAGTTTGGGTTTGTTTGTTTTTTTTCTCATCAATTCATAGAAAAAACCCAAACAAACCTAAACAACGAAAAAAAATAAGCTCCCGAACCTTTGATTCCGTCGTCAGGCCGTCCTGGATACGTTCATTGGAAGACGAGGTAAAAGTCTCGAAGAAATCAGCGTCCGACAATTTGCTCTTTCAATTGAACACGAGAATGTGCACGGTGGAGATTCTTTGTACGCTTTTGGAAGACTGCCGCTTGTTAGGAGCTCTCTCCGTTCTTCGACAACCAGGTTTATCGCTCGATCTATGAAATTTTAATAAAAAAATGTTCACGCGCGACGCTACTGCGATCGAGTCGGGAAGTTTCGACGGAACCGTTTTGCTTCGCTTTCGCAGAGCCGTTGATCATCGAGAGGCAGCCGAACGAGACGGGCGACACGGCGCGAGTTGCTTTGCAAAAGCGTCTCGTATTGACGTGCGCCGCCAGCGGATTGCCACCTCCGAGATATCGATGGTATCACAATGGCTCGCCTTTGAACGATCAAACCTCCGAGGAATTGAACATAACGATCGATAAGTAAAAGCAATTATTTCTAACGCCAAGGGATACGCGGGGGTGGGTTGGAAAAATCAACTTTATGCAGTGAGAGAGAGAGAGAAATAAATGAAATACGAAATAAAAGTAATCTTTTTCAGCACGTCTCAGGAAGGCGAGTATCGTTGCAAAGTTACGCAAATCGATAGCGAAGGTACGACGATGAATCAACGGCTATCGTCCATCGTTCGTCTCGAAATAAAGCCCACGCGTGTCGTTGTGGAAAAACAGCCTGTGTCATTTCTCGAAGTAAAGAAAGGCGAGAGCTTTACTCTCGAGTGTTTCGCAAGCGGACATCCTGCTCCGCGATACCAATGGTTTCGTGACAATGTCAAACTCGAGGGTCAAAATACTCACGTACTCAACGTATGTATGCACGGTGGGAAGGGAAGGGAACTTTCTTTCTTTCTAACTTTCCTTCCTTCCTTTCTTTATAACTTTCTGTCTTTCTTTCCTTATGACTTTCTTTCCTTCCGTCCTTCTTTTTTTCTTTCTTTCCTCCCTCCCTTTTTTCTTTCTAACTTTCTAACTTTCTGTCTTTCTAACTTCCCTTCTTTTTTTCTAACTTTCTGTCTTTCTTTCTAACTTTCTAACTTTCTTACTTTCTTTCCTTCCGTCCTTTCTTTCTTTCTTTCTAACTTTCTAACTTACTTTCCTTCCTTCCTTTCTTTCTAACTTTCTAACTTACTTTTTTTCCTTCCGTCCTTTCTTTCTAACTTTCTTTCTTTCCTTCTTTCTTTCTTTCTTTGTATCTTTCCTCCCTTCCTTCTTTCTTTCTTTCTTTCCGCCCTCCCTTTTTTCTTTCTAACTTTCTGTCGTTCTAACTTTTTTCTATCTAACTTTCTGTCGTTCTAACTTTTTTCTAACTTCCCTTCTTTTTTTCTAACTTTCCTTCCTTCCTTCTTTCTTTTTTCTAACTTTCCTTCCTTCCTTCCTTCTTTCTTTCTTTCTAACTTTCTAACTTTCTTACTTTCTTTCCTTCCGTCCTTTCTTTCTTTCTTTCTAACTTTCTAACTTACTTTCCTTCCTTCCTTTCTTTCTAACTTTCTAACTTACTTTTTTTCCTTCCGTCCTTTCTTTCTAACTTTCTTTCTTTCCTTCTTTCTTTCTTTCTTCGTATCTTTCCTCCCTTCCTTCTTTCTTTCATTCTTTCCTCCCTCCCTTTTTTCTTTCTAACTTTCTAACTTTCTGTCTTTCTAACTTTTTTTCTAACTTCCCTTCTTTTTTTCGAACTTTCCTTCCTTCCTTCTTTCTTTCTAACTTTCTAACTTTCTTACTTTCTTTCCTTCCGTCCTTTCTTTCTTTCTTTCTAACTTTCTAACTTACTTTCCTTCCTTCCTTTCTTTCTAACTTTCTAACTTACTTTTTTTCCTTCCGTCCTTTCTTTCTAACTTTCTTTCTTTCCTTCTTTCTTGCCTTCCTTCTTCCTTTCTTTCTTTCTTGCTAACTTTCTTTCTTTCCTTCTTTCTTTCTTTCTTTGTATCTCTCCTCCCTTCCTTCTTTCTTTCTTTCGTTCTTTATAACTTTCTTTCCTCTCTTCCTTCTTTCCTATTCACTTTCCTGCCTACCATCCTTCTTACTTTCTTTCTTTCCTTCCTTCCTTCTTCTTTCTAACTCACTCTCTTTCTTTCTCATTGGATAAAGCTGAAACTTTTTTTTTTTTTTTCTTTTGCAGATAGATAGATTCAGTTCCAAGATCGAGGGAAAGTATTATTGCTACATCACGAACGAAGTCAGCGAAATTTCCACTCAACGAACCAACATTGTCGTAAGGATTCTCAAGATTAATTTACCAAAATTTCGTTAATAAAGTTAAAAAAAAAAAAAAAAAAAGTAGAAAAAACGCTTATAACGTCAACAGGAGGATCTACCGAGGGAAAAAGCCGTCGCAAAGATAGCGCTGTTGATCGCAAACGAGGATTACGACGAGTTGGAAAAATTGCGAACGCCAAAGAATGACGTTACGAAACTTGCCCGACTGCTCGAGGGTATTGGCTTCAGAGTAATATGCTTGTTGAACTTGACCGCGTTGCAAATGCGAAACGCCATTAAAATATTTTGCTCGGCGCTCTCGGAAGGAGTTTACGGTAATAAAATAAATAAAATAAATAAAATAAATAAAATAAATAGAAAAAGATATCAACAGCCATCAATGTAACTGTGTCGCGTTTATTCTTCACCGAATAGCTTAATTTTTTCTCCTTTTTTTTTTTCTTCCTTCAACAGGTTTCTTCTATTTCGCCGGTCACGGTTTCAAGATGCAGGAGAGTTACATGCTTGCGATCGACGCGCCAAAGTCTTATCTGCGAAGCGACGCCGTATGCGAGAGTGAATTATTGGCTATGTCACTTTCAACCGAGCCAGCTCTACTCGTAATCGTATTGGACACTTGTCAAACCGTTCCACCCAAGTACGATCAAAAACGCTTCTTTCTCAATTTACCCAAAATCCTATTTACCTCATGATATTAATAATATATATATTTTTTTTTTCGCTCGCCGTCAGAGAATGTAATCCGGAGATACACAGGGAAGTGCCGACCGTGAACGAGTACAGAAGCTTCAAGAATTTGCGTAATTTGATACAGGCATATTCAACGTCGAGTCATCGTCCGAGCTACGAGAGAACGAGCAACGATTGCGGACTTTATCTGACACATTTGAGCAAATACATCGAGCGCGACATACCTGTGCAAAAAGTCTTCGAGGAGGTCGGAAAATGTGAGACTTTTTTTTTCTTTCAATTCAATTATTGGTCGAGAAAGAAGATAAATGGGGCTGATTATCGATCATTTGTCGAGAGCTGATTAACCTTTTTGCTTTTTTTTTGTTTTGTTTTTCTTCAGCTATAGACGTATGGTTCAAGGGAAAAGAGCGCAATCAAATTCCTATGTTTGCACTCACTGTCACGAAGCCCTATCGTCTCACCGACGCTGTTTACAACAGTAGGTTTTTGTTGTTGTTGTTTTTTTTATTTTTATTAATCTCTTAAACTAAATTTTTCAGTTGAAAAATCAGTTTCTTATCTTTATTCTATCTGATTTTTATCTTATCTCATCTTTATCTCGTCCTTATCTCATCGTAATCTTATATTTATTTCATCTTTATCTTATTTTTTATCTTATCTCATCTTTACCTTATCCTTATCTTATCTTTGCCTCATTTTTATCATATCTCTCTTTACCGTATCTTTATATCGTATTTATCTCATCCTTATCTTTACCTTGTCTTTATCTTATCTTTATCTCATCTTCATCTCATTTTTATCTCATCTTTATCTCAACTTTATCTAATCTTTATCTCATTTTTATCTCATCTTTATTTCAACTTTATCTCATCTCTATTTCTTTTTTATCTTTATTTCATCTTTTGTCTTCTTTTTTTTTTTCTTCATATTTTCGTTCATCGGAAATATGGCAGGAACGCCGCCGCCTGCGATCCAAAAATTAAACAAACTTCTCGACTTTCCGGCCAAAAGTGTGGACATAATATTTCAACAAATCGGCGTACGTTGCAGCGCAAAGATATCGCAATTTTTCAAGCCCGTTTTAAACGTCGTACGTGTGGAAATAACAGGCGCCAATGATTGGACGATAAATTTTTATAATTCCGTGCCTACGAGTCGCGCCAATTTGTTCAAAGATACAAACGCCAACGAGTGCCGTTTGAACAATCCACAAAGTTCCAAGGTACGCACTGTTCGAAAGCACGTAATTTTCCTTCGCGTAACGTTGAACAATTAAAATTGCTCGAGAAACTTGTAAAGTGTCTGTTCGCCGATATTAAATTTCGATCGATGGCAGTTCTAATTGTCTTTTTTTTTTTCTCTCTCTCTCTCTTTCCCTCGCAGGGACCGATCGTCGTTTCTCTGGGAAAAAATGACAAGCCCGTTGGTGCCGCTCTCCTCGGGATCATTGACCACGTGCCGGCGCTCTTGCGTCAATTGGACGTCTTGAGAAGTTCGTCGAGCGCTCGGAAAGAATAAATTCCAAACCTTTCGTTTCCTCGTGTGTATATATATGTAAATAGTATTTTTATTTGTTTACTGACGAAACCGCCAAAAAAAAAAACGTCCTCCTAAAAACTGCACGAGTTCTACATTACAAGCCGACGTGAAAAAAAAAATTAAAAAATTCACGGAGCTTCCAGCTTCGTTTTTGCTTGCGAGGACTTTCTTTTTTCTTGAAAAAAAAAAAATCCACTCCCTGTACACTTTATCTTTATTTCAGCTGTTTCTGAAAAAGAAAGAAAAAAAGCAAATGTGGCTCATTATTTCATGGAGAATACTTCTCGTTTGGGTTTGTTTGGTTTTGCTCCTGAAGTTTCATAAATGTAAAATGTTTTGTTCCTTTCCAAAAAAAATTATCAACATTTTAAATCGATTCGATTGAAATAAAAATTTCACTTTAAAATGAAATAGCCTTACCGCGGGATGTGGCGAAAAGTGATTGACAACGTTTACGATCCACGATGAATCAACATTTTCCGTATATTCACGAACGAAACGATAATTTGCTACGAATATACGTTCCGCCTGAGTGCCCCACATGTCAATGGGAATGGTCTCTCCTGCTCTTTTCATACGTCCGAAGTCTTGCATGTAATGATGTACCATCATTATTTCAACGAACGTTCGTTCACGATCTATTGACGAGAGAAGAAAAACATTCGTGACCGATTAGCGTAGCAATTGATAAGAGCAAAACGTTTTATTTTCTTCCGATAAAATGATTAAAAATTATATTAAAATTCGTCTATTTTCCCATTGTCTATGCGTATAATATAAATAATAAATTAGTCCTCAATTCTTTGAATAAATTTAAAAAAAAAAACAAAAAATTGCCTAAGCGAGCCCATATTCTTCGACAGGCAAGAAAATTCTTACTCTCGTCGCCCTCTCTGAAAACTTGCACGTTGTGCGCAAACGACAAGTACATATCGTCCTCTTCCACGGCGATGCATTGTTTCTGTTCGTTGCTCAACGTTGAAATTTTTTCTCTCAGCTGTTCTATCATTTGCGTCGTAACGAGACCTTCCAGCCGTTCGTAATTTTCGTTCGCCAGAGCCCCGGAGACGACGCAAAGAGCCTGAAATTCAACGGAAACGTTAATTCAATTTTTGCCAAATTTGCATTTTTTATATTTAATTTTCTCATTCTTTTTTTTTTTTTTTTCTTGATTCTTATTTTTTCACGATGCTTGATTGCACGTATTGAAGGAAAAAAGAAAATATGACGAACTCACCTGTTTCGTAGCACTCACGAATTCACCCTCGTTGAAGTCAGGATCCAAGCGACTCTTAATCACCGTATTGATAGTGATGAAATTTCGAAAAGTATTTATGAGCTTTGGCCACAGAGCGATTGGAAAGTCACAGAGCGGTGGCAACGTGACGCTCGGTGTCGTTTGCGTCTCGGTGCTGTAATTTTTCGCTTTTGTTACGAAAATACAACATTCTCCTCTCGTTTTACGCGATTTCTTCCAATCTACGTGACAATCCACTTGGCGGCCATTCGACACGTTGTTAACGTAAAAACTACCGAACGAACCACCCACGCAACTGAGCAATCTCGCGCGATGCAAACTTTTGTAAACACTGGAAACTAACATTATTGCGAATAATAATTGTAGACGGGAGCGCCAAACGCTCGCTCGTTAACCACGGGGCTCACGTAAGCCTCGCGACATAACCTCGATTGTAAACTTCGACGAGGCGATGAACAAACAAAAAAAAAAAAAAAGGAATTACGTACTAACCCCCTTACGAGTCGGCTCGAGGGGTTGTGCGAAGTCGAAGACTTCAATAGTACCCTTAACGACATCTAGCGGTTAGCTGAGGAACTCAGTCCTCGGCGGGGTTCTTCGGGTAACCGCTAGATGTCGCCACGTATACCAAACACAGCCTTCGACGGTGTTCGCTGGACACACCATTTCGCTCGAAATGCTATTACAGTCATTGGCAGGGCTCTCGGATATGCCGCTAAATGCTACCTCGTGACGTCACGGTCTTTGATGGGGTTCCTCGGCTATCCGCTAGATGGCGGCAGGTGTGCTATTAGTCTTCGACCGAGTTTCTCAGATACGCTGCTAGATGGCGCCACGTGTACCATTCACAGGCTTCTCTGGTGTTCGTTGGCCACACGTTTTCGGTCAAAATGCTATTACAGTCATTGGCCGGGTTAGAGTCTCTTTGTCGGGGTTCACTCGGCTATCCGCTAGATGGCGGCAGGTGTGCTATTAGTCTTCGACCAGGGTTCTCAGATACACCGCTAGATGGCGCCACGTGTACCATTCACAGGCTTCTCTGGTGTTCGTTGGCCACACGTTTTCGGTCAAAATGCTATTACAGTCATTGGCCGGGTTAGAGTCTCTTTGTCGGGGTTCACTCGGCTATCCGCTAGATGGCGGCAGGTGTGCTATTAGTCTTCGACCGGGGTCCTCAGATACGCCGCTAGATGGCGCCACGAGTACCTTTCACAGGCTTCGCTGGTCTTCGTTGGCCACACGTTTTCGGTCAAAATGCTATTACAGTCATTGGCCGGGCTAGAGTCTTTGTCGGGGTTCACTCGGCTATCCGCTAGATGGCGGCAGGTGTGCTATTAGTCTTCGACCGGGTTCCTCAGATACGCCGCTAGATGGCGCCACGTGTACCATTCACAGGCTTCGCCGGTGTTCGTTGGCCACACGTTTTCGGTCAAAATGCTATTACAGTCATTGGCCGGGGCAGAGTCTTCGCCGGGGTTCCTCGGCTATCTGCTAGATGGCGGCAGGTGTTCTATTAGTCTCCGACGGAGTTCTCAGACACGCCGCTAGATGTCGCCACGTGTACCAAATACAGTTTTCGACGGTGTTCGCTGGACACACGATTTCGGTCGACATGTTATTACAATAATTGGCAGGGCTCTCAATTGGCCACTCGATTTCGGTCGAAATTAAGGGTCTCCTTAAGTTGTTATGCTACAAACAATCTTTTCACTCTTTTTTTCGGTCTTTGCTTTTATTCTTCTCACGACTTTTGTACATTTATCGATATATTGTGATATTTTGGTATTGGATGAGATCAGGATGTTGCTCTAGTTCATTGCGCCAGGAGTTCGAGGGCTTCGTTCTGCAGCGCCTCCTTCTCAAGCTGCTTCTTCTTGTGGGCTCTTCTTTTGTGTTTTGCACCCTCGATGTGCGCTGTCCATTGTAGCTCACCGATCAACACTCTCTCGCACGTCTACACAAATATAAGCAATAAATTACGGTGTATTTTAATACATTTTGATCGGATTACTTTGTCATTAAGTACATTAAAATAGTTTTCATAAATATATGTCCTTATTACAATTAAAATGTAATGAAATACAGTTCAATGAGATTATTTTTGTCATTTAATTACTTTGACAATCAGATTAATAATAATTGTATTAAATTGTAATGTATTTGTATGTATTTGAAAATTTTACAAATAGTTTGATCTCACACCAACCTCGCACCAGCGACTCTCCTCGTTGCTGCTGTCCGATTTTTTTTCCCTCTCGATATTCTCGTTGAGCGGCCTCAAGCGGGGTTCCTCGTTTCGCAATCGCGCCTCGACAATTTTTACCGCCGCCTCGAGTACACGCGTATTCCATTCGTCGACGTTCGCGCAATCGAGACCGTAGACATGTGGCACCTTGAACACGGTGTAACACAAGTATTTTTTAATTCAATTGTTTATCATTTGCTACCGCGCTCAATCGTTCCGCAAATTATCGTCAAGTCTATCGCGGCGCTTGGCATTTTCGCATTAAAAAAAAAAAAAGAATTATTCTACAAATATCGCGTATACAACGAATCATTAAATTACCTGTCTATCGACTCGTCGTATGAGACGATTCATCACCCAACGCTCTTGCCTTCTCGCGTATCGTCTGGTTACCATTTTCAGATCAACGATTCCTTGTTTCAACAGCTGTTCTCCCTAACACAGAGTGCAAACAGTGCGTTATTATTTTCTTTTTTTACCTTCGTTCCAATCTATTACATATTTCTTTTTTTTTTCGAGCCTTCTGCGCGACGCTCTTGGGAATTTTTTTTCTTCCTAATTCCAAACGAATTTTTTTCCCAAACGAAATGAAACGCCAATATATTTTCACATTATGCTCGGGCAGAATGCACGTTTTTGGAAAAAATTTCCATTGTTTGGGTTTGTTTGCACGTTCTTGGGAGATTTTATTTTTTTTTTCCACCAACCCAAAACGAATCTATTCAATTTTTTTACATTAAACGTACAGAGTTCGTTTGGGTTTGCAGAATATCGCGCAACATGGACCTTATTTTTATATTGACAGATAACGTTGTTGCGCAGAATATTGCAACCGCGTCAAGCGCATGAACCACGCGTTATTGCGACACTTGCAGCATGTTGCGTAACGTTACGTTAAGGGTGAAAAAAAAAAATAGACGACTTTTAGAATTATTGTATAAAAAATTTGTCCGATTTCAGGCAAGTTCATTTTTTTTTGGAAAGTATAAATATCGAGGTACATTGACCATTTTTTTTTCATTTTTTTTACCTATATATTGACTGTTTGATGAAGTAACGAGATACGAACCTTTTCGCTGTTTCTCTCATCTTCCGGTAGTACCAGATAATTGTGAAACTCCTTGAAGCCGATAGATTGAAAAATGCCTTTGGTGTAGTCGGGAGATCTGAAGAAAAAAAAAAAAAAGACGAAGTTTCACGATTATTACGTGCGGCAGAAAAAAAAAACGTTTTTTTTTTTCCACGAGAGGACAAATACAAAAATTGGCTTGGTTTGGTTTCGTTTGTTTGGCGTTGTGCAACGTTGGGTTCGTTTGGGTTTGTTTGCAGAATTTCGAGAGAGACAAAATTCCACTTCCAGAGATTTTCTTCTTTTTTGCATCAACTAAAATTTCATTAATGCAGCGAGTTAAAAATATCTTTGGCCGTGTTTGTTACGAGAGCTCGATATAATGCCCGCCCTGTCTCGCGCACATTCCGCAAAGTGAAAGTACTCCGGAGCACCGGATAGTTATTAAAAATTGAAATAAAGCAATAAAATTAAAAAAAAAATAGATAAAAAAAAACAATAAAGAAAAATAAAAGAAACGCGCGCGATAACGGAGAATAAACGTGGGCTGGAATTATTCATGTGCAGCAACGCCAGGATTCGCGTGTGAAGCCATTTCCATCGAGTACGCTCGAAGTACTCAGTGGAAAAAGAAGAAAAAAGAAAAGCAGGAATCGTTCAGCCGATAAGAGAATTGGAAAAACTTGGCGCGGAAAAATCCGTGTGAATATTATAATTGAGTACGGAATTGATCGATTCGATACGTGTAACCTTTCAATACACACATAGATTTGATTGATCGATCGATCGAGCGATATCGATACGCTAATCTTTGGCTGGTATTGGCGCGCCCGGAGCGTGAAATTCCGATTGAAAATCAGGAAATTAAGCTACATTAAATTCTTAGCAAAGTGATAAGAGATAACAGTACACGTGTAACGCCACCGCCCCCCCCCCCCCCCCCGCTTCGGACAATCGACGATTTTATTAATCACGATTTTGATTAAAATGCAGTTACATTATTTTCTGCGAGTCGAACGACTTCTCGAGGTCGGGCGGGGGAGGGGGGGTGCTCGGAATTTTAATGACAATTTCATTCTCTTGTGTACGATCGTTTTCAGGGAGATCATTTTTTTTTGTTTTTTCTTTTTTTTTTGGGAAGGTACAAAAAGTTTTACATTTGTGAAACTTGAGGTGCGATTTTTCGCACGATTAAACTGTTCGAAGGAATTTTTTATCATTTTTTTTTTGCAATAAAAATGACGTTTAAGAAAATTCATTTTCACAAGCACGTAGGTAGAATTTCAAAGATAATAATTTTCATTGAATTCCTCAAGTTAAGATATGGAACTTAATTTGGTCTGAAGAGCGTACAATGATCTGTTCAATTGACACGGAATGCCTCGTGCCCTCTCTCTCTCTCTCTCTCTCTCTCTCTCTGCGCTGCTCAAGGTACACCTGAGTATACACAAATATACGTAAGAGTATTGCACGACGAACAAATATCGGAGGTGTGCGAGAGCGCCAGGAATCCTAGACACGGACTAAAAGATATATATATATGATCGTTGTCGTGTACACGAGCCACCGTTGATGAGCAGCATGCACGTGTCCGTCCTCGTTACGAGTTGGAAAATTTTCTAAACCGGCGACCAAACGCGCGTTACTTTATTAGAGCATATCGCAGATATTGGCGATATCGAGCCGCTGACAGAACGATTGATCACACTTGAATTTCAATCGCCGCTGTATTTCGCTTTCATAGTTTGAGGAAGAAACATAAAAAAAATCATTAATTCTAGATAAAAAATTATTTTTAGAAAAAAAAAAAAATGATTCTCTTTAGAAAAAGAATGATTATTTTTAGAAAAAAGATCAATTTCAGAAAAAAAAATGATTATTTTTAGAGAAAAATGATTACTTTTAGAAAAAGAATGATTATTTTAATGAAAAAAGGCAAATATCAATTTTTTTTTCTCTTTCCCAGAGTCTTCGATTTTGTTCAATTTGCAACGTTTTTTTTTTCAAATTGTTTCTTAGATTCACGCTCAGCCGATTCGAATGTTGAATTATTAAAAATTCCTGTCTCTTATTTTTCGTATTGACATTCGAGAGACCGGTAACGTTGTGATTTTGCAATATTTTTCAATAAAAAAAAAATTATTCAAACATAACTTTTTTCCGATAATCTCGCGCCCCCGGTCGAAGAGGGCTGGAAATAATTTTTACAATTGTCCTAAATGGGAACACATTTGCCTTTCAGACTTAAGGTCAGACTACGAATCGTCGTTTCAGATCGTGCGTCTGTTGCGTATGCCGCGTTGAGGGAAAATATACGTGAAAGAAATGTAAAGAAGATCCTCCACCCTTTGCTACGTGTACTCGCGCCCCTCCCCCCTCCCTCCTTCCATCAACGATAAATATTAATGAGGAGACTTTTTTTTTTCTTGGAGTCTTACGAATACGTTTGCCGATCTTCGAATGTTGTCTCGAATAATTGTTATTTTATAAAAATAATATAAATAGTGGGCAAGACTGACGATAATAAAATTTTGTTTTATTTAGATTACATTTTTTTTTCTATTTTTTTCATAATTTTTTATTCTATTAATTTTAATTCCATTTTAATTTATTAATTTTATTCTGAATTATTATTATTATTTAAAGTGGACAACTGCTTTCTGTTATTTTTATTATTTTTTATTATTTTCATTTTTTGCGATACCATTAGAACAATTTCTTTTTGTTGTAACACTTCCGGTGTCGGCGATGAAAAGAGTGAGAAGGGACTTGAGTCAAGGAGCAAGAGAGACAGACACGAGCGATTGACTTCGCAGATCACGAATCGAGAATAATTGCCGGTCGATTCGCAGCCCCGATCACGTGAATTCGGAGAAAGCCGGAACGGACATAAGGAAGGTAGACTCTCGGGCTGTGCGTGGTCGCGTCACAAACGTTTGTGTTAATTTTTTGCTATTTTTTTGCCACAGGGTATTTGTTTTTGCCAAATAACTCGGCCATTTTTAACTTTTGAACAAAAATCGTCATAACTAAAAACGTAGGAAATTCAATTCTTCGCAACTTTGGTAATAACGATGTTTCGTCTGCGATCGATACTTTCCGACTTAAACGTGAAAAAAGCGAGTGTAATAAATTTTATTATTACGATTGTTATTCGTTTTTGCCAAATAACTCGGCCATTTTCAACTTTTGAGCGAAAATCGTCATAACTAAAAACGTAGGAAATTGAATTCTCAGCAACTTTGGTAATAACGATGTTTCGTCTACTCTCAATATTTTCCAACTTAAACCTGAAAAAAGCGTGTGAAATGAAATTGTTTCATCGAAACGACGTCTCCAATTGTCACATAGAAAATTCGTTAACTCACGTGTTTGTTTTGAGTCGCTCCTCGTTGTAACGCGCATGAAAGTCCAAAAGTTCCTTCACCAGACCAGCTTCGAGCATCTTATCGACGCGAACATTGAGTCGTTCGTCAAGAATTTTCTGCAAAAAAAAAAAAAAAACAAAAAGAGTTGCAACAATCACGACGAACAAACGCGAATAAAAGTCGAGTCGTTTGTTTGGGAAATTTTCGGAGACACGAAGAAAAAAAAAGACTTTTACGTGTAATTTTGTGCTAGAGACCAAAAAAAATTCCTTTCTTTTTTTTATCAAGCCCGAAAAAAAACCCCCAAAATTCAGGGAATCCTCGAGATTGGAATGCTGCGCCTCGAATATTTATTAAAATGATTGTCACGAGTGTATCGAGTGGCTTTTCCATGTCACTCAAGTGCGATAAGGTATCGGCGATAGTTTTTTTTTCTTCTCCTTTTTTTTCGTATTCTTCGTATTGATTAGTTAGGATCGAGCCAAGATCGCACGATTAAAAAAATAGATATGTGTGTGTGTGTGTGTGTGGTCAGGCATAATAATAATAATAATAATAATAATCTTGGCATCTTGAATATCTCGAAATCTCCAAAAGATTCAGAGATATATATCGAAGATTCAAGAGTACTTGGAACATTCGAAATTGGAAATGATTAACAGAGGGGTGTCAACCGTAAAAAAAATAGCATTCATTTTCACTTTTTTCGTGAAAATTAATACTCTATTTTATTTAATTCGTTTTTTTGCTAATAAAAAAAAGAATAAAGCATTAGTTGTTACATTTTTTTTACTTTTCTCTCATGAAAATTAATGCTTTCTTTTTTAAACATATTTCAAAAAATTATACATCAGTGACATGTTTTCGTTACTAATAAAAAAAAACAAAAATAAAGCATTAAATTCCACTCAATTTTTGTTTTTCACGTTTTGTCGTGAAAATTAATGCTTTATTTTTTTTGTGTCTTCCTTTACTAATAAAAAAAAAAAAAATAAAGCATTAATTTTCCCATTTTTTTCACGTTTTTTTGTTCGTGAAAATTAAGGTCTTATTTTTTTTAATAATTTTTTTTACTAATAAAAAAAATAAAGCATTAATTTGCACGAAATTATTTTTTTTCACGCTTTTGCGTGAAAATTAATGCTTCGTTGTTTTTAAATTAGTTTAAAAAAAAAAAAAAACATGTCACTGACATATATTTACATAATTTTGGATTATTTTAGTCCAAGTAAAAATAGCAACGGGGCAGTCGTCTCAAGCCGTGGGAATAATGAAAAGTAGAAAAAAAAAAAGAAAAAAAAAAATACGTGACGGGTTAATTAGCCAGCTCGTTAAAAATTGGCAAGCGAGCAAGTTCCCGAATAGAAGAAAAATAAATGAACATGTCAATCTCTTTTCGTTCGTTCACAAACTCCTCCCACACACACACACACACACACAAAAATCCCTTTCGACAAATTTCTCGATTTTCAAAAGCCACTTTTTCACGCGTACACGTGCGCGGCCCTCGGGGTTAGCGCAATGAAAATAAATTTCTCGCAACCCGACAACGTCCATTTGCCAATTAGAATAATTAAAGAAATATTTTTTTCTTCCCCGGGCGATCATCCCAAAAAATATGGTATGAGAAAATGTGCGTGTGCGGTGTTTTTTTTTTCGTATTTAATGTTTTTTTTTTTTTTTGTCTTCTCGCCGCTTCTTCGTGAGATGCTCGCACTTATTGTCACTTGACAATTGATTTATAGCCATTGCGTCGTTCGAATAGACGAAAATTCAGATGTTACGGTCAATTAGGGTCATTGGCAAACCGTCGTAATCTTCGGTACACTCGTTCGACCTGTTTTACACGTAAGTTTTGTCACGCTGAAAAAAATTATGTTCAAGAAGGAAAATTATTTATCAGCCGTGATACAATTCTTGCGCAATTTGCTTCGTACTTTGTTGGCTCAAGTGTCAAAAAAAAAAAAAGCTTCTTTTTTTCGAACGTATCGTTGGAGAACATATTTTTTTTTTCATACAGCTGGAAAACTAATGACATTCGGAAATTCGGAATAAAATTATTATTGCGCGAAATACTATAAGTATTAAAATAATAATAAAAAAAAAAAAAAAAATTTATATTGATCGTTATCGTGGCTGGCGTGTAAAACGTGTCTTAAGGCGAGAGGTAAATTGAGGCTAAGACTTGGCCGCGCGCGCTCACATGTGGCCCGATAAAAATTCATCACGACGAATACCTTTGGCCCGGGCAGCCCTCGAATATGTATTACAAATTAAACCTCCAGCCTTGAATTCCCCAACGGTTTGTAAGGTATAAGACCCGTGGAATATTGAGGAAAAAAAAAATGGTAAGAAAAAAAAAAAAAGAAACCTCTCACGGCTTTTCTACGTGCCCGGTAGAAGTTTCGGCATCCATTAGTGCTGAAGAGTCATCACTTGAATTTATTCTTATTTCCAAAGACCGCTTACGTAGATGAGATAATTATAAGATAACGACGAGATAAAGATGAGATAAGAATGAGGATAAAATTGAGATAGAAATGAGATAAGGATAAGATAAAGATGAGACAAAGTTGAGATAAAGATGAGACAAAGATCAAGATAAGAATGAGATGAAGATGAAGCTGAGATGAAAATAAGATAAAGATGAGATGAAGCTGAGATAAAAATGAGATGAAGCTGAGATAAAAGTGAGATGAAGCAGAGATAAAAATGAGAAAAAAAAAATTCCCTCGACATGATCATTTTACAATCCATCCGAATTCTAAAGTGTCGCTGTTCGTCCATTCACTTGGGTCGGTTTGCCAAAGATCGGGCCTCGAAAAAAATGCGGGCCACCGGAGCCACGAAATTCGAGCTCCTCTTCTTCTCGTTTCTCGGCATCTCTCTCAACTCGACTTGACTCACTTCAACTCCAATTTATCTTCACTCGTGTATGTATGTGTGTGTGCGTGTTGTCCTTTAGTTCTCGCGTGATCATTCGGGCTTCCAGGAAGGACCGAGAGAGAGAGAGCGGGGCCTCTGATCCCCCAAAAAGGACAAAGACGAATCTTCGGCCGTGTTTCTCTCGCCTCTTTCGGCGTATAAAGACCCCGCTGGCAGTTCTCAACGTCGGCTCTCTTTCATTTCTTCACCTTTACAGTGCACACTCTCTCTCTCTCTCTCTCTCTTTTCTCTAAGCGAATATTCTGCTAATATCACTGCACTATTAAAATTGAATATCATCGTACAGTTGTCGATTGAAAGAATTCTAGAAATTTATTATTCTCTCTCTCTCTCTCTCTCTCTTCGCGAAGAAAAACTGAACAGCGGATGAAGGAAAGGTGGGGGGGGGGGGGGGATGGTATGTTAGAAAAAGTCAGCGCAAAAGAAGATGCGAGGGCAAAGACACAGGAAGTGACGGCATCCCTTCTCGGGGAACACACCCGACACCCTGCATACTTGTTGGCCAATGAAGCCCCAGCATATGTCAGCCAAGTGATCTTTTTTTATTCGTGTTCTTAGCGAGGTTTTTTTTTTTTTTTTTTTTTTTGACATCTATTCTCGCGATCCAGACAAATGTGTACACAACGAAAACGAGAAGGGCCGAGAAATATAATTTCTCGACGGTGTGGCAAAATTTGTTGCGCCTTTCTGCATTTTACTCTTAACTTTCGTTGGTCTTGTTAATTACACTTTTTTCAAGTCTTCGTCCCGAGAGCTCGAGATTTTTCGCGTCGTATAATACGTCGAGATATTTTAACGTAGTGAGTCCGCGAGGACAGGAAGCCCCGGGCATAACTCACTTCGTTGCATTCTCAATGAAGAGTTTCGATGTGCTCGGGAATCTCGACAAAAAGAAACGAAACGAGATTGATTGAAAATTTATATAGTTATTTGAAGAAAAAATAATTAATTTTGATGGAACAGGTATAATCTTTATCTTATCGTCGTCTTATCTTCATCTTATGGTCATCTTATCATCATCTTATCTTTACTTTATTTTCAGCTTTATTTCGTCTTTATCTCGTCTTCATCTCAGTCATCTCATCTTCATCTTAGTCATCTAATCTTCTCATCGTCATCTTATCTTCATTTTCGCTTTATCTCGTCTTCATCTCATTTTCATCTCATTTTCATCTCATCGTCATCGTCATCTCATTACAAGACTAAACTACAATTTTTCAACGCCTATTTATTGCATAAGACGTTTATTGTGCGAAAGCCTTGCTCGCGCACTTCCCATAAACAATTACAAGCGCGGAATTTCCACGGAGTAGAAGATAAAGGAAGGACGAGGCTGATGCGTTAACGAATAATCGCCTGTCCCATGTATATGAAGATGCATCATCGTCGTCGACAACACGTTGCAGGACTGTAAACAGATGCCGAGCACATTTTAATTAACTACCAGACATCTTGAGAGAGAGAGAGAGAGAGAGAGAGTCTCGTTTCTTTCTTTTCCTCCCATGGTCCAATCCCCTGATGACCCATGAGGTTCATCAGGCGTGAGGCTTAGCGTTTCGACGTTTTGCACGAGCATATATCTACCATGTGAACAACGGGATCCCGCAGTCCATCAACACTTTACTCTCTACACCGAGCGCTCCGGGCCGCTGCAATGCCCCGAGCATGTGCGTATTCGCATAAACATGTAAAATCTTTCGGAGTTTGGACATGTAGCGAGCTTGAAGAATCAATTAGAAGAAAAAGCGAGCAAGGGTCGCCATAATTTTGTCGATTTATCTTTATCATTGTCTTTAACGTATTTTCATGTTATTATAGTATCATCTTTGTCTTATCATTAGCTTATCTTTATCTTATCTTTATCTCGTCTTTATCTCAGATTTATCTTATCATTATCTTACCGTTATCTCATTATCTTATCTTTATCTCATCTTTATCTCAGATTTATCTTATCATTATCTTACCGTTATCTCATTATCTTATCTTCATCTCATCTTTATCTTGTTTTCATCTTTTCCAGAGCTTTATCTTTCTAGAGACAGCATTAAGAAAGGATTTTGCGTGCATTTTGGAAAATATGTTTCGAAGACCGCCATATATATATATATATATGGAGAGGTTTCGGGACATTATAAAATAATAGAGAAAGTTACGGTCACGCGGGAAGGGTAGGGCGACAAAAACGTTTATATCGGTATTCCAGGCTCCGCGTAGCTAATAAATATATACACCGAGATTTACCGAACGTTGCAATTCCCCGTTTCAACATAGCTAGAAATAGGAATTTCACTTCTGCGTGTGTGTGTGTGTGTGTGTATAAAAAAAAAAAATGATGACGGGTGGTTGGTGGTGATATTGGTAATGTAGAGCTGGCTAGAGCTCGAGACGATGAAGCCAAGAGAGAAAAGAGAAGCTGGAGCCCCGGGCTATTCGATTGCATATCATTATAGCGTTAGAAACGATCGTTAGCGAATATCTTTCGTTTCCTCTTCTCTCTCTCTCTCTCTCTCTCTCTCTCTCTCTCTTATTCTCTCTCTCCTTCGAACGTCCGGTGAAACGGTTTTTTCGACAAGGTCCCTCTCTCTCATTTGCTTCAATGAATGAGAAATTCACATATTTCATTCATCTCTCCCCGTCATCCTCGGTCGCCCTTATCTTTTTGTTTTATCAGTAACCGCAAACCGCGAATCATTGGCCACTTATCGCGGTGACCGAGCGTCCGGAGAGGACCCGGAGATACGTTAACAAAGTTGCGTACGTTCAAATTACGATGTTTTTTTTTTTTTTTTTTTTTTTTCGATATCATTGAGGAAAAAAAATGTTTAATTCCCACAAATTTTCGGTCGAAATTTAGTCCAAAAAAGAAAAAATCATGTCGTTCGAGGCTGGAGAAACTTAAGATGAGACAATGATGAGATTAATAGGAGATGAAAACAAGATAAATATGACATTAAGATGAGATAGAGATGATATAAAGATGAAACAAAGATGAGATAAAAATAAGATGAAGATAACTCGTAGGAAAAAAATACTTTTTTTTTTTAAAGAGTTATCTTCATCTTGTTTGGGTTTGTTTGGAACCCAAACAAACCCTATGTTCAAGGGTTTCTAGAATCCTAGAAGAAGAAAAAAAAGGTATTTTTCCCTAGGAGTTATAAAAAATGAGCCGTCAAGTATGCTCATTTCAATGTATGAGTGAACGGTCAGAAAGCCTCCACTACCAATCGAGTACATACACGTAGAGATATATATATATATATATATATATATATTCGCAGTACGCGTTCATACATAAGATATATGCGCGTAGAATAAAATCCATCCTAAGGAAGAGTAGAGCCAGATGAGAATGAAAGAGCAAGAGTTGTGGGGCGAGTCATTCATAAAAATATCTCTGTCGATTGGTGCACACGCGCGGACTTCGAGCGTGACTACTACTACTACTACTACGAGGGACGAACTTTCTCGTAGTAGAATAACGCTGCTGTGTGCGTGTGTGTGTGTGCGTGTGCGCGCATGCGTACACACACACACACACACACACAAACAAATACACACACACACACACACATTTTTGTACGCACGTGACCGGACAGCACGTAACTCGTACACTTCGGGTGTACGAGAGTTTTCGCACACACAGTGAAGTCGTCAAGAAGAAGAAGATGAAGAAGAAGGAGAGAAAGAGAGAGAGAGAGAGAGAGAGAGAGAGAGAGAGAGAGAGAGAGAGAGAGAGAGAGAGAGAGAGAGAGAGAGACACTTGAACGAAGGTTCGCGCGAGAAAGTGGATACGGTCGGCCAACTGTGAGCGGGACACGTGTGAAAAACGAAACGATGGTGAGCTGGTGCTGGTGGAAATTTTCACTTTTTTCTGAATCGTTATTCCGCGGAGGGTGGGCGGGGGCGGAGGGGCGGGGTCCAGAACGTCAATTATGACGGGGAAGTTTAAATTACTTCTAGCTTTGGAAAATTGTATGGAATTGCGGTGTTGTAGAGGGTTTGTTTGGGTTTGTTTGGTTTGGGTTTGCTTGTTTGGGTTTGTTTGCTTTGGGTTTGCTTGTTTGGGTTTGTTTGGGTTTGCTTGTTTGGTTAGGGTTTGTTTGTTTGGGTTTGTTTGGTTCGGGTTTGCTTGTTTGGGTTTGTTTGGTTCGGGTTTGCTTGTTTGGGTTTGTTTGGTTCGGGTTTGCTTGTTTGGCTTTGTTTGGTTAGGGTTTGTTTGTTTGGGTTTGTTTGGTTCGGGTTTGCTTGTTTGGGTTTGTTTGTTTGGGTTTGTTTGGTTCGGGTTTGCTTGTTTGGGTGTGGTTGGTTTTGTTTCGGTTTGTTTTGGCATTTATCAGTCCACATAAATGTGGGCCGATAAATTGGCCATTTTTTTCTTCGTCTAAATATAGTCCGCCACCTCCACCCCCCCCCCCGTCCCCCCTCCTACCGCCCTCAAATTGTAATTATCATCGGTTTAATTTTTTCGCAAACGAGTCGAGACATGTTCGTTTGTGAACTAGAAGAAAAAAAAAAAAAAAGCGCCAATTTGAAATGTCAAACACAGAGGCCTTAAAAGTTTGCACGAAAAAAAAAAAAAGTGCCGTCAACGATATAATCCGCGGAGCGATAAACATTTGGTTTCTCTCTCTCTCTCTCTCTCTCTCTCTCTCTCTTTCTTTGGGCAACGTTGGTCCAAGTACGAAGAGCAAATAAAAATCGTAAGCAGACATATTATTCGTTGGCACTTGAAAAATTATTCAATCAATCGAATCGAGAACGAACGAAAAAAAAAAAACCGAGAAGAGAGCGAGCAAAGAAAGCGGAGAAAAAAAAAGAAGCGCCCAAATTATAATATCTGTAAATATGCCAAATTTCCAGTTGGAAGAAGCTTATCGATCCAATTAAATAATCGCGGGGCACTAATTATTTGCCTCGATTTCGCGATGCGCCAAAAAAAAAAAAGAGAAAAAAAATCCGATCTTCACGTGATCGTATAAATCAAACGATTATCATTATTGTCGTATCAATAAAATGGAAATAGAAATTGTCTCGTCGTAACTGTCTATTGTTAGATTCACTTGAGAAACTTAAAGTTTCTTTCGAAGAAAGAAACTTTAAGTTTCTCAATAAATACATTTATTAAGAAACATTTATAAATGTTCCTTGACAAATAAATGGTCCTTAATGTTCCATAATAAATAAATGGTTCTCAATGTTGTTAAAAAAATTCCTTAACAAGCAAATGTTCCTTGATAAATTCCTTATTAATAAATTCTTAATAAATTCTCAATAAATAATCTCAATAATTCTCAATAATTCTTAATAAATTCTCAATAAATACATTTATCAAGAAACTTTGAGTTTAAGTCTCTTAATTTCTTTACTTAATCTTCTTTCTTCTTTCTTCTTTACTTAAAGTTTCTTTCTTCGAAAGAAACTTCAAGTTTCTCAATAAATACATTTATAAATGTTCCTTGACAAATAAATGTTACTTAAAGGAAAAAAAAAAAAAAAAAAAAAAAAACGGATCAAACATGCTATTTTTTTTTCCTCTGCATTCCTCCCTCAAGCGAAGATCGTGGCTGTCTCGATTCTCTATCGGCCGTGCGAAATAATATCGACGTGAAATATTTCTATTGGAAAAATGGTGTCATTGGCCCAGCGCTCGAGCTATTTGAGACGAAAAAAAAAAAAAAAACATCTTTTTTTTTTGCGTTTCAATATACATTCGTACGCATACCAACAGATGTCTCTTTACACACACACACACACACACACACGTGTGCGAGGTATACACATTTTTATTCATACGTTTCCGAGCATACCCTCCTCCCCCCCCCCCCCCCACCCCCGCCCTGCCAACCTTGAAGCATTTGGCGGCGCGTTAGGCCACTCATGTGAAATGTTGGCCGGTCACGATCTATCGGCAAAAGGCTTGTGTGTGCGCTTCGATCGGGTCTTCACTAACGTGAATTTTTTTTTTTTTTTTTTTTTTTTTCCCCCGAGCAAGGTGCTAAATTATAAAATCCTTGGAGTTTTTGGGCTCTGGTAACGAAGACCGTGCGGGCTTCGGTATTAAAAACGAAGGAAAAAAAAAAAAAAAAAAAAAAAAACAAAACGCCTCTTAGAAAATGATATTCGGGGCTATTTGTTATGCGTGTCTCGAGGGAAGATTTTGATTCTTTTTTTTTTTCTCGTTAAACGTTCTCACCGAGTATAATAATATCGAAAAGTATGCTAATTATGAAATAAACGTTAGAATATGAGGGTGTTGCAATTTTTCGTTCATCGACGAAGACAAAAAAGAAAGTCGAGAGAGAGGGAGGGAGGGAGGGAGGGAGGGAGAGAGAGAGAGAGAGAGAGAGAGAGAGAGAGAAAGAGAGAGAGGCGAGCATTCGAAACACTTTTTCGTCGAAACGTGGTGGCCATGCGGGGGCCTAAAAATCGAGCAACGAGTGGAGTGCGAACAGCAGCAGTTCCCTCGGGACTATTTTCCTCAACGATAAATGAGTCTATCCCTAGGCGCGCTTTCGAGATATTTCTACTCATCAACGTGGTCCGATAAATAAAGTTTTTTTTGCTCGTACCACCGCTCTCTCTCTCTCTCTCTCTCTCTTCTCTCTCTCTCTCTCTCTCTCTCTCTCTCTCTCTCTCTCTCTCTCTCTCTCTCTCTTCCTCCCTCCCTCTCTCTCTCATCTTCTCTCTCTCTCTCTCTCTCTCTCTCTCTCTCTCTCATTCGGTTACCAATTTTCGTGGGACCACACTCGAGAGTGTCTCGTGCTCGTGAGATGTCATCCGAGAGAGAGAGAGAGAGAGAGAACTTGGCAATATCTTCCGTTTTGTCCCAACCTTCTTCTTTCTTTTCTTCTTCTTTTTTTCTTGTTCTGCCGTTTTAGTTTTTTTTTTTTATCTCGTTTCGCCTCGTCAATCTACTCGTACACTTTTTCGGTAATAAATTTGCGGGATTCGCGACGTGTGTGTACCGTTCCGCACGAAATTTGGCCTACTTTTTTCGTCATTTTATCGCCCGTCGTCTTGTCTATTCGTCGCGTGGACTTTTCGGATTTGGACTATAGTGGGAGGGGGGGGGGGGGGGGGGAAGGAGGAAGAGCGGTACCGCCGTCCCCCACACCCCGCACTGACTCCCGCCGAGGTGTATAGTACTCGTCTCTCTTCTCTTCACGGATGTTCTCAATCGTTGTCATGTACGACGCCACTTCCGCCTACAAGTTACCAATGAGACTCCAAGGGGTAATACAACCAAGGAGATAGATATTTCGAGCGAGCGTGCGAGTAGATGAGCGAGTGAGTTGAAAGAATATTAACGAACAATTGAATTCAACAAACCCAAACGAACATTTGAATTCAACAAACTTAAACAAACATTTGGATTTAACAAATCCGAGAAAACATTTCAATTTAACAAAGCCAAACAAACATTTGAATTTAACAAAGCCAAACAAACCCAAACCAACATTTGAATTTAACAAAGCCAAAAAAACATTTAAGTTTAACGAACCCAAACAAACATTCAAGTTTAACAAAACCAAACAAACATTTAAGCTTAACGAATCCAAACAAACATTCAAGTTTAAAAAACCCAAACGAACATTTAAATTTAACAAACCCAAACAAATATTCAAGTTTAACAAACCCAAACAAACATTTAAGTTTAACGAACCCAAACAAACATTCAAGTTTAACGAACCCAAACAAACATTTAAGTTTAAAAAACCCAAACGAACATTTAAGTTTAACAAACCCAAACAAACATTCAAGTTTAACAAACCCAAACAAACATTTAAGCTTAACAAACCCAAACAAACATTTAACTTTAACAAACCCAAACAAACATTCAAGTTTAACAAACCGAAACAAACATTCAAGTTTAACGAACCCAAACAAACATTCAAGTTTAACAAACCCAAACAAACATTTGAGTTTAACAAACCAAAAAGACAAAAAAAGATGGAAAGATTTAGGGGGAGGAGGAGCAGGCGAAGCGAAAAATAGGTTAAGATAGAGAGCAAGAAAAAATATATGTTCGTAAAAGACTTGTATTAAAAGTCGTGCAAATAAAATTCGATTATATGTATATATTGTACCTAAAGTTTCATAAATGTAAAGTACATTTGTTACATTCCAAAAAAAAAAACGCTCTACATCAGCTATTTCTTCGTCGTGTGTATTCCGTCTACACGTATTTTCCCCCCTTAATAGGCGCGATCACTCGCAAATCACTCCAACGAACGCTCGGATCCATCTCCAGTTCTTAGCTCGTTCGGACTCTCTCTCGTCTCGGCAATAAATAAATATATATATATATATATAGAAAATCATATTTCCAAACGAAAAAGACATGTGTATAAAAATTCAACGGATATATACATCTGTCCTCGGAAAGTCCGTCTCGTTTCGGGGCAGCAGCGGCGGAGGGCGGAGGGGAGGTAGTGGGAGATAAAGAAATTGCGAAACGTGTTAAAATCGCCTTTTTTTATTATCCGACAATTGGCTCGGGACGTCGTAAAAATAGATACGCGAAATAAAATTCTTCGAAAAGCTGTTTGCGAATTGGCGACAAAGAAAGAGCGCGAGAGAGAGAGAGAGAGAGCGGGAGAAAAATTTTGAAGATAGAAAAACCGTGATGTTCTCGTTGAAGAAATAGCGAGAAGGATAAACTGGCAAGAGAGAGAAAGAGGGAGGGAGAGAGGGAGAGGGAGAGAGAGACAGAGAGAGAGGGTACACTTTGCGGTTGAAAGTCGCGTGACCTTGGTACGGATTGAAGAGAGAGAAAGAGGGAGAAAGAGAGAGAGAGAGAGAGAGAGAGAGAGAGCACACGTGCTCATCGAATGGTTAGTCGATCGCGGATCATTGAACCGCGATCCCCGGGCCAATCGATTGCGTAATAATAATTCCTTAATTTGCGTACATAGTTTAAACGAAGAACGTTTTGAGGGGAGATATTTATACGGGGGGAGATATTTATACGAGGGGAGATATATGTGCATGTCTGCCTCTCTCTCTCTCTCTCTCTCTCTCTCTGTGCGTGTGTGGGTGGATCTGTGCAAATCCAATTGTACACGTATGTCATTCTACAGGGCTGAACGATAGAGGATAAAAATGAGCTTTATTTTATGTGGAATGCAGCCCAAACAAACCCAAACCAACCCAAACCAAGCCCAACAAGCAGTTTTTTAATGTTCGGAAAAAAGAAATGGACGCCAACAAATTGAAATTATTTCGATATCGACATCGCATATATATATATATATATGTATATATACACACGTTGTATATCCTCGAACGATTCGTCGTTCGATCGTCCGTACAAAATCGTTTATCCCAGTGGTAATAATTGATTAATATTGACCCGAACGTTCGTTTGTTTAAAAAATAAATAAAAAAAAAATCATTTCGTATTAATGCCACTTGGGAGCAATTACTCGAACGGTGTACATCGCGATGCAAAGACGCAAGATTAAGAGGACATATATAAGTAGCGGTATAAAAAAAAAAATCATTTTTTTTTTTTTACGGAATATTACTAATTGCATGATTTTTTTGTTGCGTCAAATTGCAAATTTTTTGCGCAAAATTGCAAATTATTGCATGAAATGAAATTAATAAATTAGATAAATTCAAATTAAATTAATAAATGAAATAAATTTAAATGAAATGAATTTAATAAATTAAATAAACTTAAATGAAATGAAATTAATAAATTAAATAAACTTAAATGAAATGAATTAATCAAATAAATTTAAATGAAATGAATTAAATTAATTACATTTAATTTTTGTTTATAAACAATTAAATTTGACTTAAATCAATTTAATTTCAATTATAAATAAATTTACAGTAAATCAATTTAGTTTCAATTTAAAATAAAATTACACTGAATTAATGTTTAATAAAAAGAAAATGGGGCCTTTCTGGAGCGGAATTATGTAATAAATTTTAAAAAAACAGCTTAATTATGTAATAAATTAAACAAAACAGCTTAATTATATAAATTTATTTCCTAAAGTCTCCCAAATGTAAAAAATGTTATTTTTCGCACCATCTGCGTCTAACGCGATGATATTACAGGTGAATTTTCCCTAAAGAGGAGAAAAAAAAAAGTTGGACTCTTTGTGATCGGTTTCAATTTTCGTAATCCTCAGCAGCCAAGTGTCAATTTACTTGGCACACTCAACACGCAGAAAGAAGGCCCCGGCATGGTGTGGAAAAAAAGTAAGAAGAAGTAGAATTGAAAAGGAAGAAAAGAAAAGAAAGAAAAAAAAAAAAAATTATGGCAAATGAGTAACGCAATTTTGAGTGTTAATGGCTTTGGTATACGGCGTGTCCTTGCGTCTTTTTAGCAGCCTTTACTTCGAGTCGTTGCGTACATAAAACACGTAGCTCTCTCTCTCTCTCTCTCTCTCTCTCACACACGTTGAGGCCCCGAATGTACAACGGGAAAATTAAATCGGATCAGCCTCTCTCACGCTTGACCGAACGCCCGAACGAGTTCCTATCGCCAACGCTCTGGATACGCCAACGAGCAAAAAAAACATCTGAATTCCTCCGAATGGAGCGCACACACGCCTCTGCAGGCTACACGAATTACAGGGCAATTCTCCTTCCTACATTTCAGGATGTACGATATGAAAATTGCGACAATTAAAAAAGTAAGAATTTAAAGTTCAATTTTTCGTTTATCGTCAAATAACTCGGCTATTTTTGAGATTTCCGTGAGAATCGCTCCGACCAAACTTGTAGGTAATTTAATTGTCTACAACTTTGGTCCTGACGCCATTTCGTCTACGATCGATAGTTTTCGATTTGTGGCTTGAAAAGTGGACGAAAAAAAAAATAAATAAAATTGTTCCTATATATTTGTGGGGGGCGTAAGTGCGAAAATATGGATCCTAGGGAAAAAAAGGTAGAGCTCAATGTTGTAGAGAATTTTATTCTCTACAAGTTTGCACCCGTTGGTTTGTGCGCTTGAGCTCAAATTAAACGAAATAATGCAATAATTCTATTTTACTCCGTTTTCTTTTATCAATTTTAATTGTAAGTCGGGAAATATCGATCGTAGACGAAAATGTGTTGGGATCAAAGTTGCGGAGAATTAAATTTCCTACAAGTTTGTTCATGATCATTCACGCGCTAAAGTTGAAAACAACGCCATTAAATGCAATAATTTAACTTCGCTCCTTTTATCAGCTTCAAGTCGTAAAGTAACGATCGTAGGCAAATAATTGTCATAACCAAAGTTGTGGAGATTAAAATTTTCTACAAGTTCGGTTATGATCATTTTTGCCCAAAAGTCGAGAATGTCCGAGTTATTTGACAAAAACGGAAATTTCCCATTAACTTCAAGATGGCGGCTGAAAGCAAAAGCAAAAGCGAGTAATACGCTCCACTATTGACCGCGGATAGTTAAAAAGTTCGCCGACGCCGAACAAACGTAACGTACTCGGGAATTCTTTCGTAGCGGATACGCCGAGAGAGAGAGAGAGAGAGAGAGAGAGAGAGAGAGAAAGGTCCATGGTATTTGCAACAAAGCGCAAATGGCAAACGAGAGAACGATAAAAATTTCCTATACTTCACATAGACGTCGCAATTCACAATATCGTCAGCGCCAACTATAAGCGAAAAATAATAAACCGAGACAGAAAAAAAATTCTTTTCTACATTAACTAGACGGCATCTATTTGATTTAAAATAAAATTTTATTCGAATAAACTCGATTTTTCGTGAAATCGTGAAACAAACTACTCACTTGATCGCAACGAAGCCAAAGGATGATAGATTCCGGATAACGCAATGGCCCACCAAGACCCGAGCCACCCGCGATTCTCTGAGCCTTCAAGATCTCCGAGTGCGTTGTTCCGTGATCCTCGAACACTTGGAGAGATCTTTGTACCGAAGAAAATAAAAAATAAATGAAAAATAAATAAAAAAAACGAATAAATTATTGTACCGAGTGAACGTTAAATCCAAACCCAAACCATTGCTTTTGGTCGTACGATCGAATTTTACGATCACGTGACTGCATGGATATTTTTCCATGGCGCGCATGAGTTGAGCGAAAAGAATTTTAATGGAGCGAATTTCAGATTGCTGCCTCGAGTGCCATAAAAAAAATTAACTGAATTTTTTCAGTCAATTCACTTTAAATTGAATAAATAAATAGAATAAATGGAATAAATAGAATAAATAGAAATATAATAAATAGAATTAATAGAATAAATGGAATAAATGGAATAAATAGAATAAATGGAATAAATATAATAAATATAATAAATAGAATAAATAAAATAATTATTCGATGAAAAAAAGACGGTTCGTGAAAAAAAAAAATGGAAACGTACGAAAATGTCCACCAAGCGATATCGTAAAGTTACAGAATTAAGGCCTTAGGCCACTCTGTGCGGCGGACTTTTCTATTTCCGATCGTATGACACCCGCGAGTCAAAAAAAAAAAAAGCAAAAAAAGTCGCGTTTACGGATCTATTCGAATCTGCAGACTTCGAGAGTGAGAGAGAGAGGGGGGGAGGGAGAGAGAGAGAGAGAGAGAGGAGAAAAAGAGCAATGAACGTGAGCCACGAGATATATTCGGAATAAGTCGAGCCCGCCCGCGTCGTCAGGGATGAAGAATTGTTCAAAATTGAAGAATAATCGTCGAAGGAAAAATAGAGCGAAAGATAATAGAAGAAGAAGAAGAAGAAGAAGAAGGAAAAGAAGAAGAAGAAGGAAAAGAAGAAGAAGAAGGAGAAGAAGCTTTGAGATACATTCGAAATCGGAATGATCAAGGTGGTAGGAAAAAAGAATGACCAGCATCAGCGAAAAGTTATTTTCAAAAAAAGAGACGCAAAAAAAGGAATGACGAAGTGAAAAAAAAAAAAAAAAACTAGAGTTTGAAAGCGTGGGATGTTTCTAGGCGGAGCGAAGAAAATGCCTTGGTCGCTTAGAGATATCAGCAATGACTCACGCACGTTTTTTTTCCTCTCTCTCTCTCTCTCTCTCTCGTGAGGGAAGACAATTTATTGATGTAGGTTAGAGTCTTTCCTTTCCTCTATCTCTCTCTCTCTCTAGCAATTACGCCTTGACTTCTCGTCCCTGAGAACTTCCGCTAGATCAAGCAACTCTTCACCCCAATTCGCGCGTACATCTGTGTTGACGTTAAGTCGTTAAAACAAACAAAAAAAAAATGTATAGGGCATGAAACACTTTTCCATGGCTTTGTGTGGAAATTTTAGTTGAGCGAAAAAAAAAAGTACTGCTCCTCGTCTGCTCTTTCTGGCAATATTTCTAATTCCACTTTAGAAAAAAAAAAAAAAAAAAAAAAAACACGTCTTTCGAGGCTGAGTTAAATCCATTAAAAAATGTTTTTTTTTTTTTTAAACAAAATTGAGCAACGAGTCTCGTAAGAATATTGACTTTTTGGATTAACATGCCACGTCGTCCATTCGCGATTCGCGCGCCAGGCGAATGATTATCGCGGCTGAAGAGGAAATTATCGTGCAGTCTCGTGCGCAATGAAGAGAGAATAAATGAATCAGTGATATTGTGCATTGGACGGCCCCGGTACAAAGTGACGATAGTGTCCCACAAACGAGGTCGACACGATTATAACTTTTAGCTCCTTCGTTTTCTTTTTTTTTTCCTTTTTCTTTCTTTATTCGGTCCTGCTCCAATCCAATGCGAAGATACGATAAAAAGAAAATGAAACGTCACTATCTTTATGGCATTCGTTGTAATCGTGTTCAATTGTGGTCGTTCGGGGGTGGTGGGGGGGGGGGGGGGGGGGTGTAAAGGAAAAACTTGACGTTTCTCACTTTTGGAAGATTTGGCGAATGGAAATTGACTCGTATCGGGTCTGAATGGCTCGAGTCTTAGCCTCAAAAGACGTGACGTTTTTTTCCAAAGATCGACAATACTTTTAGCGACATGTTTTTACTAAGCTTTTATTTTTTTAATAATTTGAAAATTTAATAAAGCAATTTTTCAATTCAATTGAATAAATTAATTTCTTAATTGCAATTTAATAAATTAATTTTTTTAATTACAATTCGATAAATTAATTTTTTCATTTCTTAATTAAAATAAATAATAAAATTGAGAATTATTTTTTTTTCAATTGTATTATTTATTAATTCAATATTAATGTTATGTATCTTTAATTTTAATTAAAATATATTTTTTTTAATTTTCACTATGGAATAAAAAATTGTCCAAACGTTAACCCCAATCGCGGATTTTCCCAACAGATCAGAGTTCATCATCCATTCACAGGGCCCTCTTCTTCTGTTCTTTATCAAGCTTCATAGAGAAGACTCGATTCGTGATTGTCAGTCTCACTCGACTCTCGGTTACTATGTTGCGAAGAAGCCAAACGATAAATTTGATACAATCGTAATTTACACTAATTTTTTATCACGGGACAAGAGATATGGGAGGCAAACGTTCGTTTCAAAACCGGATAAGTTCAGATTAAAAAAGGCCGCCACGGGGGCGTTTGTTTGATAGCGTAGAGAGAGAGAGAGAGAAAGAGAGAGAGAGAGAGAGAGAAAAGGAGAGAGAGAGAGAGAGAGAGAGAGAGAGAAGAGAGAGAGAGAGAGAGAGAGAGCTGATGATGATGAAAACTAAAATTGAAGTTAAAATTTAAAAAAGTAAATTAAATTTTTATTATAAATTAGAAGTAAAAATTTAAAATTAAATTATTATTATAAATCAAAATAAAAATTAGAAATTAAAAATTACATTATAATTATAAACAAAAATAAAAATTAAAAATTGAAAATCAAATTATTATGATAAATTGAAATAAAAATTAAAAATTAAATTATTATTATAAATAAAAATTAAAATTAAAAATCAAAAATTAAATTATTAATGTAAATAAAAATAAGAGTTAAAAATTTCAAAATTCAATTATTATTATAAATAAAAATTAAAATTGAAAATCAAAAATTAAATTATTAATATAAATTTAAATAAAAATTCAAAATTCAATTATTATTATAAGTAAAAATAAAAATTCAAAATTAATTCATTGTTATAAATTAAAAATAAACATTTTTAATCGAAAATTCAATTATAAATTAAAATTTTAAATTTAAAAATTAAAAAATTGAAAAAAAAAGAGGGAGAGAGACTGGCAACTTTGTAAGCGACGAAACCCAAACGATTATAGGCCTTTCGCGTTATCCCCAGATGTTGACCCCTATCGATTATACGCCTAAGCCGAGAATCTCGCTAAACTCCGGCGTTTTTCGTTACGCAATGCGTATTTAAAATAACGATCTCTCATCCCCATTCCTCTCTGCGTTTCACTCCAATCTGTTCAGCAAGACCTAAAAAAAAAAAAATGGACTTCCTTTGTTTTTTTTTTCTCTACAATCGCTTGCTAAAATGAACGAATGCAATTGGGCAATTCCAATGCAAAAATCGTTTCTTGATTACGAATTTTCCTAGTCTAAACTTCGTGTCTTAGGCCTTATTTGCGCCAAAAGATGGATTTATTTGCCAATGTTTTTTCTATCGACGCGGATCATTGGCCTATTAGGAATAAAAAAAAAAAAAACGGCTTCGGGCGAAAGAATGACGAAGAGCAAGGCCAGTGGAAAAGTAGAATGAAGGTGAGAGCAAAGCAACGAACTAAAATAGTATGGTGATAGAGCGGTGAAGAGCATGAACGAGAGACACTGAGAGACTACGACGTAAAATAAAAAGAAGTGGCTTGAGAGAGAGAGAGAGAGAGAGAGAGAGAGAGAGAGAGAGAGAGAGAGAGAGAGAGGAGAGAGAGAGAGAGAGAGGAGCGAATAATTTGGCTGTTGGTGGCTCGTCGTAGCTTGGCAGGTGATCGCCGCCCATTTGCTCGCCAGGTGAACATTTCTTCTTTTCGCTGCCTCGTAAACAAACCATAGGGCCGCGTCTCTCTCTCTCTCTCCCTCCCCCTCTCACTCTTCCATACACGTCTCCATTTTCTACAACTCAACCGATACTATTTATTCGATACTAGCCGGAGTTACCCTCGCTTCGCTCGTACAAGAGCCAGCCACGGCTCCTATCAAATGCGAAAAAAGAAAAAAATGAACCTTCAAATACAGAAATTACAAAGCTAAACTAAAATCATCGTATTCTCAGTACGGTTGTATCGAGGTCGAAGGTCCAGAACCTTCTGGGACATTCTAGAACATTCTCGAACATTCTGGCAACATTTTGGAACATTCAGGAACCTTCCGGAAGATTCTCGAACATTCTGAAACATTCTAGAACATTTTCGAACCTTCTGGAAGATTCTAGAACATTCTAGAACATTTTCGAATCTTCTGGAAGATTCTCGAACATCTTCGAACCTTCTGGAAGATTGTAGAACATTTTCGAACCTTCTGGAAGATTCTAGATTATTCTGGAACACTCTAGCAGGTTCTAAAACATTCTAGAAGTTTCCGTAAGATTCTATAACATTCTGGAAGATTCTAGAACGTTCTGGAGGATTCTAAAACGTTCTGGAGGATTCTAAAACGTTCTGGAAGATTCTAGCACGTTCTGGAACATTCAAAAACATTCCGGCAGCATTCTGGAACATTTTAGAACATTCTAAAACATACTGTGAATATTCTGAAACATTCAGAAACCTTCTGGAACATTCTAGAAGCATTTTGGGAACATTCTGGAAGCTTCGGTTTCGACTCGTTACAAGTCACGATGATAAGTAACGAAGAAACTTTTTTTTTTTAATGCGTGCCTTTGCCAAGAAACTCCGCAACGGGGTTAAAAATATTTTTTTTTTTTTTTTTTTTTTCAATAATCGAGAATCTCGTGTGATGGGAGACGAATTTCTTTATACGAATAGCGCGCCTCTCTCTCTCTCTCTCTCTCGCTCACGGTTCAGCGTGCAAAATTTGCATAGAAGAGCTTCACCAATGTGCCAATTAAAAAAGCCCATTGGAAAAGGACCGAGGAATCGAAGGAACTCGTAAACTTGGAGGAAAAAAAAAAAACAAAATTCAAGGCAACGATCTTTATCAGGATAGTCGGTATGGTAATGTCAGTGATTAGCAAATTTGTTTATCGTTTTTTTTTTTTTTTTTTGCTTTTCATAGTCGGAGAGTTTGCCCGAAAGACTCGACAATAATTAGCACGTGACACGCGACAGGAAAGAAGAAATTAAAGACTCGAGAAAGGAAAGTAAGGGCTCTTTTTTTTTCGAACAGAAGGAGAATCGATCGGGACGAGTCCAGGGGCATTCGCTTGTGTCAAAAATCCTTTTAAAAGATTCCTATTTTTTTTTCTTCTCTAAATGACGCGGGAACGTTGGTAAAAAAAAAAAAACGATCACTGACCTGATGACCTTTCGTCGATTATTGGGATGAAGCCGCCTAGCCATATCCGGATCGACATCCACCAATTTTCCATACAATTCCGCGTTCGTGAATTTATCGTCGTCGTACCTCATAGTTTTCGACAGTGTGAATGAATCCTCGTTCCTCGTGTCCTCCGCGTTTGTCGCGGCCCTACGACGTTTTAACGGCAATCTCATTGTCAACGTGCGCGTCGACGTGTTTCGGCACTTTCTTCGCCTTCGCGTTTGCCAATGTGCACGACGATACGTCACGCGAAGATATCTTGATGGTCGTGCAATGTCGTGCATCAATGTCAACGCTCCGTGACACTTTTGGATCCTCGACGAGTATTTGCCACAGCAATGACTCGATGTAATAATTCGTTCCTCCCACGATGATTGGCATCTTCCGCCTCGACATTAAATCGTTTATCTAAATCGATTGAGGAACTTTACCATCGCCACGAATGCAATGCCGACGAAAGATTTGCGAGAGAGAGAGAGAGAGAGAGAGAGAGAGAGGCAAAGGGGATAAACCCAAACCCAAACAATTGGACAATAAAAACAAATCGACTCTTGGATAGCCTCAGAAGATGTATCGTTTTTTTTTCTTTCCCAAAGTGGAATTAAAGCGCTGCCAGAAAGATGGGAAAAAAAAGGTAGTGGCTAGCCGATGGACGATGCTTTCAGTTAAATTTTTTTTTAACTAATTTTTTTTTGTAAAAATGAAGCATTATTATTCACGAAAAAGAAGAAAAGAAAAAAAAACAACAGAGAGATGGCGAAGCTTGCGGTAACGTGACCGGAAATGTGAATAAAAAAAAAAAAATGAGCCTTTGAATAAGAATTCTAGAACATTCTAGAGCATTAATAAACATTCTGGAACATTCTAAAATATTCTCGAAAGGACAGTGGAAACATTCGTGAATGTTCCCGAATATTCTGGACTCTCGTTTCCGGTTTCTAGAACATTCTAGAACGTTCCGGAACAGGAAGTCCATTTCGATGGTGCAAAACCCGTCTGAAAGCATTCTCGAACATTCTAGAATATTTTAGAGCACTTTAGAACATTTTAGAGCATTCTCAAACATTCTGGAAGCTTCTGAAAGATTCTGGAACATTTTAGAACATTGTCGAAGCTTCTGAAAGATTCTAGAGCATTTTAGAACATTCTCGAACCTTCTGAAACATTTTAGAACATTCTCGCACCCTCCTGGAACATTTTAGAACATTCTCGAACCTTCTGAAAGATTCTGGAGCATTTTAGAAGATTCTCGAAACTTCTGAAAGATTCTGGAGCATTTAAGAACATTCTCGAAGTTTCGGGAACATTTTAGAACATTCTCGAAGCTTCTGAAAGATTCTGGAACGTTTTAGAACATTCTCGAAACTTCTGAAAGATTCTAGAGCATTTTATAACATTCTCGAAGCTTCTGGAACATTTTAGAACATTCTCGAACCTTCTGAAAGATTCTGGAGCATTTTAGAAGATTCTCGAAGTTTCTGGAACATTTTAGAACATTCTCGAAGCTTCTGGAACGTTTTAGAACATTCTCGAAACTTCTGAAAGATTCTAGAGCATTTTAGAACATTCTCGAAGCTTCTGGAACATTTTAGAACATTCTCGAACCCTCCGAAAGATTCTATAACATTCTGGACTCATCATTTGCCTTTCGTTCGAGTTATAAATTTTATGAATCATTCATTCACGCGTTCTTCCTCTCTCTCTCTCTCTCTCTCTCTCTCTCTCTCTCTCTCTCTCCTCCCCTCTCCTCAAGACAGGAAATGAACACGAAATTAAATCCAGACAATTTCGCGCTGAATTAATTCCAAAAGAAATTGGCAAAATGGAATTGCGGAGTGTGTTCTCGTATGAAATAGCACGCCGGCGATACGACGAATGCTCGTTAAAGAAAAATCTTACTCGTACTAATAATTTAATCGCCTTCGTTAATAAGCACAAAATGACCATGGCTAGTGGCACGGGAAGGGGGGTGTGGGTGGGGGGGAGGGGTGTGTGGGTGGGGGGGGGGGGTGTGTGAAAGATAAAATAGTTTCTTACTTTCATGCGTGACGACTTTCACGGTGTAGCGGAAAAGCAAGCCACAAAGGATACGATCTTGAGTGCCTTGTTGCGAAAATCCATTACGCAATAATTGGCCAATGGATCAATCTCGTCGACCATGTGATGAATCGCCATCGTTCTCTCGGCCGGTGTCACTTTTGCGGTCAATATGTCGAGACCTTTGTATACCTGTGGCAAATGATGAAGATGAGATGAGGATGATATAAGGATGAGATAATTACGAGATAAGGATAAGATAATTATGAGATAATTATGAGATAACGATGAGATAATGATAAGATAAAGACGAGATGAGGTAAGGACAAAATTAAGATAAAGCTAAGATGACGAAAAAAAAAGCTCGATGAATTCGCAGGTATTATCTATTTTACGAAAAAAAAAAAAAAAAAAAAAAAATCGATTTTCGGGAATTTAAACGTTTGGACTTCGAAGCTTTCCATTTCTTTCGAATTTCGTCGTCTTCCCAAGCCAGACTTATATCTAGCTCTCTCTCTCTTGTTTCGAAAGTCTCGGATTTTAATCGAGTCGTTTTTGGAACACGTGCAAATTCTTCAACGTACGGCAGAATGGTCTTTGGCCTCGTTAACTATTTTAATTATGCGCGACACATGTATAAACTTCGGCTAGAAATATTCACGATGAGAATTATACGAGAAGCGCCTCCCAGACCCCTCCCCCGCCCCCCTTCCGCCCCCCGCGGATTACAATTTTTGAGCCGCAACATCCGGCCAAAGCTCGCCTACTTCCGTTACTTCGATTGGCAAACAGGAAATCGAACGAAACTCTGAGTAGCGAAAAAAAAAAGGAACAAAAAAAAAACAGCGAAGAGACACGTGCGTTTGTACAAAAAAAAAAGTGTCGAAAAGATTTTTCGCGCTTTTCTTCGTCATTGTAATTGCAATTAAATGAATTGCAATTAATTTAATTGAAATTCATTTAATTGCAATTAAATTAATTGCAATTAATTTAATTGCAATTAATTTAATTGCAATTAAATTAATTGCAATCAAATTAATTGCAATTCATTTAATTGAAATTCATTTAATTGCAATAAAATGAATTGAAATTAATGTCAAAATAAATTCGCAATCAGTTCATTGATTGACTGAAAAAATAATTGCAATTAATGTTAATTGCAATTAAATTAATTGCAATTAATTTAATTGCAATTAAATTAATTGCAATTAATTTAATTGCAATTAATTTAATTGCAATTAATTTAATTGCAATTAATTTAATTGCATTAATTGCAATTCATTTAATTGCAACTAATTTAATTGCAATTCATTTAATTGCAATTAATGTTAATTGCAATTAAATTAATTGCAATTCATTTAATTGAAATTCATTTAATTGCAATAAAATGAATTGAAATTAATGTCAAAATAAATTCGCAATCAGTTCATTGATTGACTGAAAAAATAATTGCAATTAAATTAATTGCAATTAATTGAGATGCAATTAAATTAATTGCAATTAATTGAAATGCAATTAAATTAATTGCAATTCATTTAATTGCAATTAATGTTAATTGCAATTAAATGAATTGCAATTAATTTAATTGCCATTAATTTAAACGCAATTAATGTTAATTGCAATTGAATGAATTGCAATTAATTTAATGGCAATTATTTTTTCAGTCAATCAATGAACCGATTGAAAATTTAATTGTTCAACGCCCAACACTGCCATTCAACGCAATCCAATTCACACTTAACGTTTCAAAATGCACCAATGAAATATCCGTATTTTTAATTGTCTAAATTCTAGTCAAGTGCGTCGACGTAAAAATAATAATAATAATAATAATAATAAAGAACTCGAAGGGCTTTAAGTAACTATCTGTTTTAATTTGCAAAATCTCCACTGCAACCAATCAATTAATTATCAAGCTTCGAAAACGCCATTGAAAGTTAAAAAAAAAAAGCCCTAAATTACGCTTCTCGCAAAGATACGAGCGATCGAAATTAAGCAAGTGGGCGCCTGTAGTGATAGTCGGAGAGCCTCCCCCCGCGCTCCTCTCGAGCGAGCGTCGAAACGAAAAAGTGCGATGAAACGATTCGAGGCCGCGACGATGACGACGACGTAACCGTCACGCTACAACTATATATATATATATATATAACGAAAGCTCGCGGAAGAAGCCAAAAAGAAGAAAAAAACAGAACACCACGCGCATACGCAGCCACAGAGAATGTTATTGCTCGAGATCAACGTACTCGAGGTTGTGCTCCACGAGTCAAGGTCAACCTTTGCGAATAATCATACGTGTTCCCTCGCGTTCGCGAGAGGTTTGCACTCGCAATATTGGCTACCACAGCTATGTTTTATATATATATGTATATATATATATATATATAGGTTGGCGTTGTCCAACCGGGGTGGACGAACTTTGTGTCTTTGCAGGTGTTTTTTTTTTCTTCTTCTTTTTCTCGCCTTCACGCCTCTTTTTTTCCCCTTCAGATTCAACAAATTTCATTTCATTTTCACGTGAAATATTCGAGCTTTTGGCTAATCGTTAAACTTTGAGCGCGTTTCTTTTTTTTTCTTCCTCAAAACGAGCCTACAAACAAACTCAATGACGATATTACATTGAACTTTTGTCTATTTGTTTATGAAAATCTTTTACAAAGTGTACGTTTTTTTTTTTTTTTTTTTCAAATTGAAAAAAGAACGTGTTTGTAAAATTATTATCCTCCTCCTCCCTCGCCCCCGCTTGAAGGAATGTCCGCTAACGCATAGTTTTGCGAATATTCATTTATTCTTATTATATATTATTATATTTATTCTATTTATTTGTTTGGGTTTGTTTGGGCTTTTCGTACGTTTTATTATATTATTATGTTTATTATTATTGTAATAATCTTATTATATTTTAATGACTATTTTAAGGAAAAGAAATGTTTTTTCTTTTTTCTTTTTTTTTTTGCTTCGAATTATCAAGAAACGATAATTCAGTGGAAAAACATTGAAATTTTAGTATTCCGTTGAGGCACAAAGAAAAGAGCGTGGCAAACGATATACGATTCAAGGTCTCTCGTAGCGAGGTATGAAGGAGGAAAAAAAAACACGTGTTATCGAATAAATATATATGTGTGTGTGTGTGTAATTTTATTTTAGTTTATATTATAATTATAATATTATTATTATTATTATTATTATTATACTATTTTAATTAGAATTATATTATAATTATATTGTTATTATATTTATAATAAAATTATTATATTTGATTATATTATAATTAAAATATAATATAATACAATATAATATAATATTTTATTAATTATTTTATTCTTTATATATATATATATATATATATATATATATATATATATATATAAAGAATAAAATAATTAATAAAATATTATATTATAATAATAAATACTATTTTATATTAATATAATACTATATAATATTTATAGTATTATATAATAATATAATACTATAAATATTATATTATAATAATAAATAAAATATTATACAATATAATATAATATTATATAATATTTTAATTATAATATAATCAAATATAATAATTTTATTATAAATATATATATATATATATATATATATATATAATAGTTATTATTTTATTTTATATTATAATTATAATATTATTATTATAACTATTATTATACTATTTTAATTAGAATTGTATTATAATTATATTATACTATTTTTTATTAGAATTATATTATTATGATATTTATAATAAAATTATTATATTTGATTATATTATAATTATAATATAATATAATATATTTTATTCTTCTTTATATATATATATATATATATATATATATATATATATATATATTAGGTGTAGTAAAAAAGAAATCCATTATTTTTGCCTTCAATTTCATGCAAAAATAATGGATTTCTTTTGACTACACACCTAATATATAATATACACACGGAGTCTCGTGTATACGGGAACGTCGACCTTGATGACCCGATAGTCACGTGTCTACCAACCCAATGCGCCTCTTCGTTTCGTCGTGAGACCGTAATTACGAATTCAACGGCATACGAATCACTTTCGATCGATACGGCGTACCGCGCTTCAATTGTTTTTGTTTTTTTTTCTATGGTAATTTTTTTTTTTTTTTTTTTTTTTGACTATTCACCAACGCATCCGCGAAGAAAATTAGATTTTTCTTTTCTTTCGTATTCAATTGTCTCGAGAAACGTCAAGATGGTGCAAAATATTTTTCAATAATCGAGAAACCTTGAGAAAAAAAAGAATTTAATTGTATCGAGAAAGCGTCACGATCGTCCCGAAAAAAAAAAGAAAATGGAGAATTGAGACAAAAAAGAATTTTTCTCGAGAAAACGTCACGATCGTCCGGAAAAAAAAAAGAAAATGGAGAATTGGGACAAAAAAAAAAGAAAATGGAGAATTGAGACAAAAGAACTTATTTTATTTCGAGAAAACGTCGAGATCGTCAGACATTCGCAAAAAAAAAAAAATGACAAATTGTATCGAGAAACAATCACGATCGTTCAAACTGAACCCAAACAAACCCAAACAAACTCAAACTGGGGAAAAAAAAAAATAAAGAAATCGACAAAAATCTTCGACTCACTAGGACGAAAAAGAAAACTTTTCCCGCACGGCTTTAATCCTCTCGTAATCGAGTAGCAACACACGAGAAGAGAGGAGACACCTCGAAAAGTGCACGCTGCGTCTCGACCGACATTGTGTTCGTGTGCGCACGCGCGCGCGCGATACACAAAGAGCGAGCGAGAGAGAGTCGAGAAAAGTTTTTCGATGCCACATTGTCGTTCGAAAAAAAAAATCATAATAGACGAATTAAACGTACAATTACCTGCATACTGTCGGCCGATATAACTTCGCTGGAAAAACGCTGCGCAAGCTCGATACCCAAACGCGATTTTCCCGAGCCCGTTGCACCGAGAATCACGAGAATTGGCATACGCGACATCCTCGCGAAACAATCTTCCTCCGCCATTGCTGTCACAGGCGTGAGGAACGTAGAGCCGGCGGGACACGCATGCGCGGAGCGACCGCTCCGCGCCGGCTTGCCGAGTCAGCGTGGAACGCTGATTGGGCGACGTTGAGGCGGCGCGGCGGGTTGGAGGGGGGGGGGGGGGGGAACTCGCTGCGCCGCGCCGGACTGGGAGGAGTGAAGGGAGGGGAGTCGCGCGATCACTTTGGTCGTTCGCGGGTTGAGCGTGCGTGATTTTTCGTCATCCGATTAATCCGTAACGAAAAAAAAATCGAGCTTTCTCACAAAATACAAAATATCGGCCACGACTTGACGGAGCTTTTGTTGTTCTTTATAGTTTTTCAATCGTACAAAAATAAACAGAAAAAAAAAACAATTTCGTTTTGTTTTCGAGGAAAACTCGACATTGTTAAAAAAAAAAAAAAGGGAGTAAGACTTTCGATTGTCGGAGTAAATGAGTGCGAATTTTTTTTTATTTTTTTAATTAATTATTAAGAAAAATGGTGTGGAACGCAACGAGACAGTTCTTCTCACATTTTATTTTCCTTTTCTTTTTTTTTTTTTCATTCTCATCCATTGCAGATCTTTCGTTTATAATATTTTATCGATGTTAACATTTCTATATATGTTATAAATAAATTCTAAATAAATAGGCATGCTGAAAAATTGAGATTTTTGTTTTGGGCGAAAAAAAAAAAAAAAAAAATTTGCGAAAACAAGAGGAATTTCGAAAGATGCAATTTTTCTTTTCGTTGCTTTCGCTTCATAATGAACGAAAAATTGCAAACTTTAAACAATTACAAATATTATATATATATATATATATATATATATATATATTCTTAACAATTAGACTTAAACATTTTGCAGCGACTCTCCTCGCGTTTACATTAATTAATTATTCCATAATAAATCCTTAATCGTTATTCCTTATTTTTTATTTAATCTTCTTCTTTTTTTTTTTTCACTCAAAAGCGTCACGTTCCTCGTCCAAGACCTTCCTCGTATTCTTCTCATTAGCGTTGAAATTTTTCTTCGACAATTTTTCCGTCTACGCCTGTGTGGCGAATGCGGAAAAAAAAGTCTCTCGACGCGAAGAACAAAAAAAAAAAAAAAAAAGATCTTCGACAATCTTTTCTACTGGAACAAAAGTTTTGCTTCGTGCATTTGTATTTTTTTATATTTTCTTTTCTTAAGTAAATCGACAAAATCGTCTTTAGCAAAATTTTGTTGTTTTTTCATTATTTTTTTTCTTTTTTTTTTCACTCAGCTGTTTTTTTTTGCTCTTTTTTTCACTTCGTTCTTACAAAATTTCACGGATTTTTTTTTGTTTGTCTATTACATTTTTCTTCTTCTTTTTTTTTCGTAACGTATAAAAATAAATTGGGCTAAATAAAAAATATTTGCTCTTCTCTGACTAAAAGATCCAACCTACATATCTTTATTACTATTATTATTAATATTATTATTTGTAAAAAAAAAAAATAAAAAAATAAAAATAAGTCGCTGTTGCGCTCGATCCGACGATTTTTCATTTCACACTTTATTTTTTATTCTTCTTCTTTTCATTTTCCAAATTCAAGCGTCTCGTGTTATTTGCATTTCTTTCTATCGTTAAATTTATTTTTTTTCGCAAAGGCGTATTATCGTTATAAGTTTTCCTTTTTTTTTCGCGCTTCACAATATATACGTGGGTTTGGCGTTTTTTTTCTTCTTTTTAGTCGTTTCTTTTCAAGCCTCGTTGCAACGAAAACAAGAAGAAAAAAAAATTAAGAAAAGTACATTAATTGCAAGCTTAATAAATAATAATAATAATAATAATAATATTGCAACGTTAATTGAAAAAAAAAAAAAAAAGAAAATCCACAAAATGCGCCGGTCAATGTTGGAAAAAATTTTAATGTTAACTTTTGTCCAATCAAGTTATTCGAAAAGATGCTTTCAGCTACTTTTTTTTTAAATTTTATTATTTATTTTTACTCACTGTGCGTTCACATTACCGGAATAAAAGAAAAAGAAAAAAAAAGCCCAAACGTTCCGGCGATCGATTCGAACCTCGACAAAAATTCATACTTCGAGTAAAAAAAAAAAACAAAAGAAAAACGTAAAATATTTTTGTTTCATTCTCAACATCGCAACGAAGCGTAAAAAGAAAGAAAAAAGAAGAAAAAAAAGAAAGAGAGAGAGAGAGAGAGAGGAGGCAAAGGAAAGAAAGAAAAAAAAAAGAAAAATCACAATCGTCATCAAACATCATTCGTTTATTGAACCGCTGACGACCGAAGAATTACTAAACGACGCAAAAAGAAGAAAAAACAAAAAGAAGAAGGAAAAAAAAACAACCAAGATACATAACTTGCCGATGAATGAGGAGAGAAAAAAAAAACAAACCTACGTTAATATTAATTGAATGATAAAAAAATCTTATCCACAAATTGGTTGAAACGAATTTACATTTTTGCGCGCGAGGCCTTAAGCGCTCTCTCTCTCTCTCTCGCTCTCTCGGACATTCGCAAGAAGGAGAGAGCAAAAAAAAAAAAACACAAAACGTCACATCTTTTCCTTCGCAGTTAGTTTTTTTTTTCTTCTTCTTCTTTAAACTCTATTAACTATTTTATGTTTAAATGTCTATGTGGCTAACAGGTACGTTTGCACTCTTTAATTAAAAAAAAAAATTAAAATAAAAAAAAAAAATGACGGCGTGCCGTGTTTTCTTTTTATTTTACTTTTCTTCTCTTTCAACGTTGCTTTTTTTTTGTTGTTGTTTTGTTTTGCTTTTCCTCGCTGTGTGTATTCCACCCCCTCACCACCACCATCCCTCCCCCGCCGCCCCCCGCACTTCCGTCATTCGGGCGCGCAATTGTTGAAACGACGAAAATTATAAAATAAGAAATAGGACGGAGAAAAATATTAAAAAAAGAAGAAATTTCTGAGATGAAAATCTCTCTCTCTCTCTCTCGTCACTTTTTTTTATTTTCTTAGAGAGAGAGAGAGCGAGAGAGAGAGAGAACGAATTGTTGCTTCCTTTTTTTTTTTCTTTTGACACTCACTCTCTACATCGTTGACGTACGAAAGATTCGAGAAAAGAGAAGAAAAAAAAAATTTGGCTTTTAGACCGACCTTCAATCGTCTTCAATGGATAATAACGCCCCCCCCCCCTCCTCCCCCGCCCCTCAAGCCGACGGTGTAGGTAAATATTTCGCCTTCGACTACACCGAATAAAAGTTTCAACGTTTCTATTTGTAAAATCTTTGTGTACTCGTGAAGAAAGAAAGAAAGAAAGAAAGAAAGAGAGAGAGTCTTCTTGGGGAAGAAGAAAAAAAATTCGGTCAAACTTGTCTGCCTCAAACGTTCGAAATATTTTCTACTAGCTGAGATACATATACTTTTCCGAAAATCGTGAAATTTATCGCTCGTAAAGTTTATACGTACTTTGCGATTTGGAACGATAAGAAAGAGCGAGAGAGAACGACGAATACATATTATTTTATTTATTTATTTATTTATTGAGACGTGTATGAGAGAAAAAAAAAGAAAATTAATATACTCGCTCATTACTAAAATGGACATTTATTGGAAAGAAAAAAAAAATGAATTACCAGTTCATTACTAAAAATGAAATTTTCGTAATTACTAAAATTAAATGGAAAGAAAAATAATTGAATTACTAATTCATTACTAAAATGGTAATTTATTGGAAAGAAAAAATTAATTGAATTACTAGTTCATTACTAAAATGGTAATTTATTGGAAAGAAAAAATTAATTGAATTACTAGTTCATTACTAAAATGGTAATTTATTGGAAAGAAAAAAATAAATTGAATTACTAGTTAATTATTAAAATATGAAATTGATTGGAAAGAAAAAATTAATTGAATTGCTAGTTCATTACTAAAATATGAAATATTTCGTAATTACTAAAGTTAAATGAAAAGGAAAAGAATTGAATTACTAGTTCATTGCTGAAATATGAACATTTTCGTAATTACTAAAATATGAACATTTTCGTAATTTACTAAAATATGAACATTTTCGTAATTTACTAAAATATGAATATTTTCGTAATTTACTAAAATACAAAAATTTTCGTAATTACTAAAATACGAAATTTTTTCATAATTACTAAAATACGAAATTTTTTCATAATTACTAAAATATGAAAATTCTCGTAATTATACTAAAATATGAAAATTAAATTAAATTACTAATCTTTTCATTACTGAATTACAAGGCTGCGGATTTATTTCGCAACGCGCAATAGTGTTTTATTTTTTTTTTTTTCTCGTTCTTTATTATTCAACTATTTCTTGGTGTGAAACATTAGCGGAAGAAATAGTCGGCTAATTAAATATGCACGCGCACGTAGCTCGACCATGAGATAAATACAAGCTGTGTGCGATTTATCATTGGCCGTTGATGAATTTTTTAAAATATATTTTCACGACTTTTTCTTCTCTTCAGCGTATAGTCATCCTCCTCTCTCTCTTTCGCGTCCTACCCCCGCCCTCTCTCTCGCTCAACCCACGGCAATCAAGCAAACCCAAACAAACCCAAACTATCTCTCCCTCTCTGCAATCGGGCAAACCCAAACAAACTCCCTCTCACTCTGCAATCGAGCAAACCCAAACAAACTCCCTCCCTCTCTGCAATCGAGCAAACCCAAACAAACTCCCTCTCTCTCTCTACAATCGAGCAAACCCAAACCCAAACACTCCCTCTCTCGCTCTGAGGCCTTGGCTACGCTTTTTCCCTTCTTAAATTTATTATTCAACCGTATTTCCGCAACTCTCTTGCTCGTCTACCTCCGGGGAAGGGGGGTGACTTCCGGTTTGATCTGCATTGCTATTGTATTTCTTTTTTTTCTTCTTCCTCTCCAATCCCTCTTTTCCGCGCACTTTTTCTTCTTTCACTTCCTTTTTCGTTCCTCGTCGCGTTTCTCCTCTGTGCCGATAATTTTTTTTCCCTCTCCCTTTCTTTCACTATGATTTTAATTTTTCATGTTTATCCATTCCACCGGGCGAAAGGGCACGTACGAAAGCGACGTGTTATTTTTTTTTCGTTAATCTTCAATATACAAGCGAAATACTGTTGCCTACAAATGTAATGAACACATTATGCTGCTTCCACACATTGTTCTCTGTATACGATTTATTTCTTTCTCTTCTTCCGAACGGTATCGAAATTCGAGTCGTTGGAATGCAACAAAAATGCTTTTTATTTTTTTTACTTACGAAAAGTCAGCAATTTTTTTTTTGAAGCCTCTTATTAACGAAAAATTTGTATTAAAAAAAATAAAAATAAAAACAACAAGCGTTTATTAGATAAGTAAAAAAAAAAAAAAGAAATTAAATGAAAAAACAGGGATAGAAATTTACGTTGCTTGAACGACGACGCGAGCTTCAACATTTATACTTCAAGTTCTTTTTTTTTGTTTTTTCCGAATTTCCCACTCACTCTCTCTCTCTCTCTCTCTCTCCCTCGTTCTCGTCTTCTTTCTTCTCTTTTCACGATTGCGTCAAGTGATTTCGCGACATTATCGTAACGTTATCTTCCTTCTTCAATAATGTAATTCACAAATCGTAATGAATCTTGGAGAAATCGAGGCAAAGGAGAAAAATAAAAATCAATTTCCACGTTCCATCTATTTTACATTATATATATATATATATATATATATATATATATTGCCCGCACCACGCGTCAATTGAAACGTCAAACTACATAATAATTCTTATAATAAATGTTTTATCGACAAGAAATAATAATAATCGTAATAATAATATTAACAAAGCCGCATGGATAATCGAAGCAATAGTAAGATCAATTAAAATGATATAACAATTTAAAAAAATCATTTTTTCCACCGCAATATTTTTGCTTCTCTCGTTCTCTTCGTCCTCATCAATTATCGTTGTTTCAATAATCAATAATTATCGAATCTTGTACACTTTTCGCATTCTATATATATATATATATATATATATATATATATTTGTAACGCGAAAAGTTGACGTCTGTAGAAAACCTTTTTCGCTTTATATTTACTATATACATGTGTGGGCGTATGTGTGTGTGTGTGTGTGTGATAAAGCGTGTCATTTGGGGCGAAGAATATTAATGATAGAGGAACAAGATTTCGGGGAGGATCCTTAATCAACATATTCCGACTTCCGGTATCGTTGTACTTCTTTTTCTCTTTCACAATTCTCTTTCTTTCCTCTTACTTCTTTTTCCTTTCTCTCTCTCTGTTTCTCCTGGCTCTCTCTCTCTCTCTCTCTCTCTCTTCCACTTCCGGTTTGTCACGCAACGACAAATCCAAGTGTAATGTCCGTCCGTCCTCGCCTCGAAATTTTTGCCTTCGGTCGATGCATTAAAAGCTTCAATTTTTCTTTTAATTCTTCCTCTATTAGCGAGTATCGTTTTATATTATTATTATTATTATTATTATTATTATTAATTCTCAAGTTTTATATATATATTTCATCGCGCTTTCGTAGTTTCCGGCGATACGAGCGACACTCTCGCATCGTCGTGGGAACACGGGAAAAAAAAAAAAAATAAAATAAAAAGATGGATCTTCCAGACAATATAGGAAATTCGCACAGCGAATTTTTCTTCTTCTATTTTTCCTCTCCTAACTCTAGAGACTCCTCCACCCCCGCCTTCTCCCCCTCTACCCTATCACGTGGAAGTCAATCGGTTGGAAGAATAATTTGCGAGTTTTTCTTTTTTGTTGCCTTGACTGTTTTCTTTTTTTCTTGCCTCCAACTCTCGTCGTCTCGACGTAAATCTTTTTCCTCCCGCTATACTCGGGCTCGACGGATATCTGACGATTTTCATTATATATATATATATATATATATATATATATATATATATATATATATATATATATATATATATATATATGTGTGCTTTTTTTTTTTTTTTTTTTTTTATAAAGAGTAGAAAAATGAAAAGTTTGAGGAATAAAATCGTCATGCTTGATATCTCGTTAATCGTCGAAGTTTTATGTGTGTGTACGAGAATAGGCTTAAGCAGAAAAAAAATTCTTCGTGTTTGGCCAAGCCAACCCAAACAAACCCAAACAAGCCACTCTTTGCCTCTCTCTCTCTCTTCGTTCTTGGCCAAGCCAACCCAAACAAGCCACTCTTTGCCTCTCTCTCTCTCTCTTCGTTCTTGGCCAAGCCAACCCAAACAAGCCACTCTGCCTCTCTCTCCTCCTCCTCTCGCGCTCTCTCTCTCTCTCTCTCTCTCTTCGTTCTTGGCCAAGCCAACCCAAACAAGCCACTCTGCCTCTCTCTCTCCTGTCCTAGTTCTTTATTTTCTAACTAAATTTCTCTTTTATCGTAGAAAAAAAAATAAAAACAAAAACACAAAAAAAAAATAGATATACACATTTGCGTACCTAAATTTTTTTTTTTTTTTTTTAATCAAATATTTCATAGTTCGAATTCGTCGCTTCGAAAATAGCCAACGATCCTCGTCGTCGTGTAGAAGAAAAAAAAAATATATATATATATATATATATATAAAAGCGACTCGTAGAGTGTCTTGGTACACGACAGGTCGTTTTCTTTTCTTTTTTCTTTTTTCCTCTGCTCAATTTTGCTTCTCTCCGCGGACACCCCCCCCACCCGAGCAATTTATTTATTCTCGTTATTTCCATATTTCGAAAGTGCAACATTTTCGGCAAGCGAGCACGATTTATCTTATTTTTTTTTTCTTCTTCTTCTTTCTTTTGTATTCTTGTCTCTTCCTCCTCCCCGCACCGCCGGGACTTTGAAGAAGAAGAAGAAGAAAAAAAAAAAAAGAGAATTCCTAAAGCTATTCTCATTCGTGGACTCTTAAAATGTCGAGCATTAAAGCATCGTGAATAGTTTTCTTTTTTTTTTTTTTTCATTCTTAAAAAGAGAAGCCCTATGTCGATGATTACACATCCATTATTATTATTATTATTATTATTATTATTATCATTATCATAACATACATTATTACTATAATTATTATTATTGTTATCGTTATTACAATTTAAAGCGACAGATTTTTATCTCGATTAACAAGATTTTCTTTTCTTTTTTCCTTTTTTTTTTCTCTCTCTCTCTCTCTCTCTCTCTCGTTATTTATCAATAACGCATTTGCTTCGCGACGGAAAAAAAAACAAAGTTTTTCTTCTCGTTTTTTTTATACAAACGCCCCCGCGCATCGGGTCAACTTTGAACCACGAAGAACGTCCAGTAAAAAAAAAAAAAAGAAAAAAGAAAACAAAAAGGTGTGGGTGGTAGGGAGGAGGAGGAGGGAAGGAAAAAAAATCTTTTGAATTGAAGAAGCCGAAAACGTTTGGGTTTGGAGCAGAATATGAAGAAAAAAAAAACGTAACCCAAACAAACTCGACGAACGCGTCGATTAAAAAAAAAATAAAAACAAAAGGTACGGGGGAGAGGAGGGAGAAAAAAAAACAACGTTGCGGTTGAAGAGCCGAAGCATTTTTTTTTCTTTTTTTTTGGGCGCGTTTGGGTTTGTTTAAACCCAAACAAACCCGAACCAAAAAGAAAACGGTTTTCTTTACAGAGGAATCGAAACTTTTTTTTTTGTTGTTGTTTGGGTTTGTTCAAACCCAAACAAACCCAAACCAAAAAGAAAACGCGTTTCTCGACAGAGGAATCGAAACTTTTTTTTTTCTTTGGGTTTGTTTCGGTTTTTTTTTTTGCATTCTCATTGCGTTTGGGTTTGGGACATTGAACGATGTTGAGGCATAAGCCGCGCGCGCTCGTCGTTTTTGCGCCCTTGCAAACGCGTTAAAACTTATCCTAGTCGTAAAAAAAAAAAAGAAAAAGAAAAAGAAAAAAAAACAACCCCCCCAGACCAACCAAACCCGTGTCCGCTTTGAGCGTCGATTAAAGAGAAAAGACGAAAACAAAAGAATAATAATAATAAGAAGAAGAAAAAGAAGAAGAAAACGAAGAAAGGAAAAATAAAAAAAAGTCCACAATTCACAATAATGAAATTTACGTAGCCTTTTTTTTCCTCCACTTCTTCTTCTTCTTCTTCTTCTTCTCACAAACGAGCGAGTATCGGAGCTTAAAAAAAAAAAAAACAAGTATTAATTTCGTTATCTATGTACATTAGATACATAAACATAAAAGAAAAGAAAAAAAAAAAAAAAGAACGTACAATTTCCACATCTCGTGTGAAATTTTACTCTTGTCCAAATTTCTCTTTGACGCCTCTCCCCCGCCAACCTCCGCCCCCCTTTTTCCTTCATATTCCTCCTCCGACTTGGTCTCGGCGAAACTTCTAAAAAAAAAAAAATAAAAAAAAAAAAAGTAGATTAAAACAAAAGGAAGACTCTCCTCAGCGATTCATGGCTAAATTTCTTCTGAGCTGGCTCAGCCTCGCTCTAAGCCTCTCCTGTCGTCTCTTCATCTCGACAACTGTCGCGGACGTGACTCGATCGATTTCCGTCAGCGTATCACAGTAAATGGCTGCCTGTCTCAGTATTGCGACTTTCGGTGCTTTTTCTTTATTTTCAATTTCGGGCACGAGCAAACGCAAGTCCTCGAATGCGTTTCTAAGCTCGATTCGCCTTTGGCGTTCCATATTGTTGTGGAGGCTACGTTTTTCCGTGTCGGGCTCGTCGTCCGATGACGAGCTTCTCGATGTTGATGGCTGTTGAAAATTATCGACTATGGACGCGGGAGACGCGGACGACGACATGGACGACGACATGGACGACGATGACGACGTGACGTTTGTCTTGAGGGGTGACGTTTGCGGTGTTGTGGGTGGACTCGTAACGTTTTTCGTAACTTTCGAACGACTCGAGTAGGCACGATGATGATGATGATGATGATGGTGATGATGATGATGATGATGAGGATGTTGCTGATGATGTTTCGGCCGTTTGGTTGCTTTAGCTCTGTCGCTCGGTGTCGCCGCTGTACGTTTCCTCGGCGTGCCGCTTGACGGCGGACGACCGCGTGGCCTTGGTGTAGCTGCTGGCTTTTCCTTGAGTGCACTCTTAACTGTCAATTGGAAATGCTGCTGATCCGCTATACTCGGATATGTTGGCAGGGCTGCCGGTCTGCATGGCTTCTCGAACGTTACCACGTCAATTTCCTCCTCTGCACGCGCGATCCGCAACATCGACGGACAATCACGGGTACAAGGGTGTCGTGAAACAAAGAAGAAGAAAAAAAAAAACAAACCACGCACACACCCACGTTAAAGATAACGAAACTTTTGGCTTTGGGGGGGGGGGGGGGTGTTAGTATTTTCGAGCGTGTATATATATATTGATGGGGAAACAATTGTCACGGATGTTAGGGTTTTCGGGGGTTTCGCAGAGGGTGGTAGATTGAGCGAAAGAATGAAAGAGTGCTCTTCCATTTCGAGGCTTTTTTTAATTGTTTTTTTTTATTGTTCGCGATACGTCGGAATTGGCAATTTTGTTTCCAGCCTGGCGTTAGTAAATTCTTTGCGTAGAAAATGGTTATGAATAATTGTTTGCATAGACTGGTTACGCTAGAATAATTCCTATATATATATATTATAATAGTATTCTTATAGTGAATTATATATTATAATAACTATTATATTTTATAATAATAATAATATTATATAATTAACTATTATAATAATATATATAACTATATATATTATTATAATAGTTATAATATATAATTAACTATAAGAATACTATTATAATATATATTATAATGGTAACTATTATATTTTATAATAATAATATTATTATAATAATTATTATAATAATATTATTAGTTATATATATTATAATTAACTATTATAATATATATAACTATATATATTATTATAATAGTTATAATATATAATAATACTATTATATATATTATAATAGTATTCTTATAGTTACTTATATATTATAATGATACCTATTATATTTTATAATAATATTATATAATTAACTATTATAATATATATAACTATATATATTATTATAATAGTATAATATATAATAGTTATAATATATAATAATAATATTATATATATTATAATAGAAATTCTTATAGTTAATTATATATTATAATGATAACTATTATATTTTATAATAATATTATATAATTAACTATTATAATATATATAACTATATATATTATTATAATAGTATAATATATAATTATAGAATAATATATAATATATAATAGTTATAATATATAATAATACTATTATATATATTATTCTTATAGTAAATTATATATTATATAATTAACTATTATAATATATATATAACTATATATATTATTATAATAGTATAATATATAATAGTTATAATATATAATAATATTATTATATATATTATAATAGTATTCTTATAGTTAATTATATATAATTAACTATTATAATAATATATATATAGTTATATATATATTATTATAATAGTTAATGATATAATATTATATATATATATATATATATATATATATATATATATATTATATATATATATATATCGGCCACGTGTATTTTACACTACGATCCAAGGCGTGGGTCACGCACGCTTAACCACGCATAGTTGTTGATGACGGTCTTTGGGGGCTTGGCCAATCCCCCCGACCCACCCCCGCCACCCCCCCCAAAAAAAAACAAGAGGCTTGGGGACAATCCCGAAGCAGTCCAAACGCGGTTGAAATTCAACATTAAATGGATCGAATGGCTTCAGAGAATACTTTTCGGGCGTATCGTGTCGTGTGTGTGTGTGTGTGTGTGTGTGTGTGTGTGTGTGCGCGCGCGCGTGCGTATCCGCAGATAAAAATGAAATGATAGACGACAGAGCAATAGGGAGCGTTGAACTTCCCAAGGTCACTCTTACGCGACTCTCCACGTGCTGCTCGAGGATTGACGTTGACCCTGCTCTTACACATCATTGTACTCTATTGTGTGTGTGTGTGTGTGTGTGTATAGAAATGTAAGAGAGCAAGCTCGGCCACCCTCGAATCCTCGTAATATCAGCCCCTTCAACCATCCACGCACCCTCTCTCTCTCTCTCTCTCACCCACCCTCACTCACTCACTCTCTCTCTCTCTCTCTCTCTCTCTCTCTCTCTCTCTCTCTCTCTCTCTCTCTCTCTCACCCACCCTCACTCACTCACTCTCTCTCTCTCTCTCTCTCACCCTCACCCTCTTTCTCACATTTTCCCCGACCAATTCCTTTTATTTTTTTTTTCTCTTTCCCCATCTCACTTTATTCTCACGCCCCTTTTTGTTAATTTAGCAGTCAACTTTTTTTTCCTACTTTTATGATCGTCAATTCTTAATACATTGAACGAGGGCTTTTTTTTTTTTTTTCTATTGCAGAATATATAATTTTTATTCGTTGTGGTGGTGAACGGAGGGGTGGGTGGGAAGGAATTTACTTCCACTTGCGTCGCGAGTCAAAAAAAAGTTTTCTCGCACGACCTCGTTTTATCGATTTGTTTCCAACGATGTTTTTTATTTTTTTATTTTTTTTTGTTTGTTTATATATCAAATAGGACACCCTGTGAATATGAATTTCAAATCCCTAGTACGGAATTGAAGGAAAATAGTCGCGCGATATCCGCGCTCGATAAATACTACACACGCTACGGATAATAAGATGCTTTCGAAAACGTAGAGACTGATAGCGCTCCGATGACTGATAGCGCACCGAGGTCACGCACAGCTGAGCGTAAGAAGAAAAAAAACAATGAAAAAAGAAAGAAAAATGGGCAAACGAGAGACGAAAAACAAAAAAAAAAAAGAGTGGGAAGTAACATTGGCTTTGCGACCGTAACGCAATGAATACGAAGAGGAGGAGGAGGAGGAGAGAAGAGGAGGAGGAGGAGGAGGAGAGAAGAGGATGGACGCGGAAACGCGGACGATTGAGATAAAAGTCAGCTGATAAAACGCGGACGCGATAATCGATTGATTGATCGACTTGGATGGAAATTATTATTATTATGCGTGACGAGTGTGTCGTGTCGAGTAGACGAGTTTTCTCCCGAGATTATTGTCGAGGGGTCGGGGAGGGGAGCACCTTTTTGGCCGGATGGATGCTGAGGCAAAGCGGAGAAAAATTCATCTTCGTACTTTTATGAATAAATTTAAAAAAAAAGTTCGATCAATTCTTAGCCAATATTATCGAAGAAAATAAAGATTAAGATAAAAATAAGAAGAGATAAAAGAAAAGGATGAGATAAAGATGAGATGAAGATAAGATAAAGATCAGATAACGATAAGGATGAGATAAAAACAAGATAAAGATATGACTAAAAAAAAAGTTCGGTCAATTCTTAGCCAATGTCACATCCATTTTCGGGAAATAAAGACAAAGATAATACAAAGCTGAGATAAAATGAGATGAGATAAGATAAGATAATTTTTTTAAATAAACGTTTGTTTGGGTTATTGGGCGATTTAAAATATCTCTTATTTTTAATAAGAGATTTTTCAATAATATATTTTTTTTTACTTTACATAAGATAACGATGAGATAAATACGAGATAAAGATGAGATGAATACGAGATAAATATAAGATAAATACGAGATAAAGATGAGATAAATATGAGATAAAGCTAAGACTAAAAAAAAACGTGTCGGGAGCAAAAAGTATGTTTGGGTTTGTTTGTTTGGGTTTGCCAGAGTAAACCAGCATTTTTCGGGACTTTGAACGATCAATGTTTTTCCTTTTCCCCGACAATTTCAAAGATTGTTCGAAGCTTCGGACCATATGTACATCGAGTTGAAGGTAACGTCTACTCTTAAAAAAAAAAAGAAAAAAAATCATCCAACTTGGCAATTTTTTCGTCATCAACATCCCCCCCTCCTCCCCCGCCCCGGACCATAAGCCGCAAGAGTTGACAGCAAGGTGGCTCTAATCAGATGGCAAACGAAGCATTTGTTTAGCCGATAGACAATGCTCTCACCCAGCAATCCCCGAGGCTCTACACCCACACACTCACCCACGAGCTCAAATACGCAACCGCGCGCGCATATTCGCGCAACAAACTCGCACAAACGAAGTACAAACGAGTATGACTCTGTTGTGGGGGGGAGGGGGGCTTTCCGATAGTAAGAGTCTTTCCAAACGCCGAGATGTCGGAGACGCTGGTGCGTTGGATCGCGGATCGGCTCATTGCCTCGCCCGGATGACGTCAGACGATCGGTCAACCTGACACAGCCACTCATATAATATATATATATATATATATGTATATGGGCGGTTTCCGCGTGACCTTCAAATTCCCGCGCTTTTTCGACGAAGCGCGCATCCGCGCGATACACGCGGAGTGAACGCGCCGCGACGTCGGTGCAGGGGGGGGGGGGGGGGCAGAGGGGAAGCTCGCGGGAGAGAGGGAATCGGAGCGGGGGGGGGGGGGGGTGCGCATACCTGAACGCTTTGGATCAACGTCGATGGTGTATAATTCATCTTCTTCGTAGAATAGAACTTTTTTTTTTCCCACTTGCTCAAACTTTGAACGCTGTTTTTTTTTATCTCGAAAAAAAAAAGAAGAAAAAAAAAAAACTTTCCGACCAATTTAGAGTGGGGTGCAGAGTAAAAAAATAAATTAAAATAAAAATAAGTAAATTAAAATGAAAGAAAATAAAAATAAATGAAGATACAGAGGAAAATATTTTTTTTTTTTAATTTACAAAAATAAGAAATAAAAAAAAGTAACAGGCTTTGCGCGCGCGATTACGCGCTTATCACTGAGCCTGCTCGCGTAAGTAAAAACGATATAACACTGATAAACGATTTCCTTTACGATTCCGTTGCATTCTGTGACGTAATTTCAATGCGTGTGAAAGAGAGTGGCAGGGAGGAAGAGAAGGGAGGGGAGAGAGAGAGAGAGAGAGAGAGAGAGAGAGAGAGAGAGAGAGAGAGAGAGAGAGAGAGGTGGGTAGAATTGAGAGCGCTTTAGAGTTAGAGAACCGAGGGGGGGAGGGGGGAGGGGAGGAAGAGTAGACGCCGGGGCATTTCCAACTGCGTGTGGCGCCGCCCGGAATTCCCGGAGCCAGTGCAACGAAGCCCCGCGCGTGCATACGTCGCCGTCGTTGCACCCCCCCCCCCCCCCCACCACAACTATATCAGCTCGTCTGCTGCGATTGACCCCTTCCGTTGCGGGGACATCTCTTTCTTTCTTTCTTCTTTTTCTCTTGCTCTCTTGGAGGGACCGAATAAAACCAAAGTTTCTCTCTCTCTTGAAGGAACAAACCCAAATCCTCTCTCTCTCTCTCTCTCCCCCAAACAAACAAGCCCAAACACTCTCCCTTTTTCTCTTAAAGAAGCAAACCCAAACACTCTATCCATTTTTGTTTTTTTCTTAAAGAAGCAAACCCAAACAAACCCAAACACACTATCCCTTTTTCTCTTAAAGAAGCAAACCCAAACAAACCCAAACAAACACTCTATCCCTTTTTCTCTTAAAGAAGCAAACCCAAACACTCTATCCATTTTTTTTTTCTTAAAGAAGCAAACCCAAACACACTATTCCTTTTTCTCTTAAAGAAGCAAACCCAAACAAACCCAAACACTCTACCCCACTTTCTCTTAACGAAGCAAACCCAAACAAACCCAAACACTCTACCCCACTTTCTCTTAACGAAGCAAACCCAAACAAACCTCTTTCTCTTCAAGATGTAAACCCAAACAAACCCAAACACTCTGTACCTCTTTCTCTTAAAGAAGCAAACCCCAACAAACCTCTATCTCTTAAAGATGCAAACCCAAACAAACCCAGTCTGTATATCTTTCTCTTAAAGAAGCAAACCCAAACCCTCTCTTAGAGAAACAAACCCAAACCCTCTCTTAGCGAAACAAACCCAAATTCTCTCTCTCTCTCTCTCTCTCTCTCTCTCTCTCTCACGCTTTTGCAACGGACGGCGCGTCACACACGCGAATGCCAACGACGAGCGCATCGCGCATAGCGGCGTGGCCCCGTGGTCGGCAAACACACACACACCCACACACAAGTGCGGCAATTCGAGGAAACGAGGCGGAGAGATCTGGGCACTCGGAATCGCAAACTCTCATCATCCCCCTTCACTCCACGTCACACGTTCGCTTTTCCCCCCACTTTTCCACGATCACCGCTCCAGTCCCTCTCTCACAAACGCCCCAACTACTACACATATCTTATTCTCTCTCTCTCTCTCTCTCTCTCTCTCTCGTTTTTCTCCCTCCTCGATGATATACGCGAGACGCCAGACACCGGCCCTCTCTTTCGGCTCATAGACACTCGATACGAATACCCGAGATAGAGAGAAAGAGAGAGAGAGAGAGAGAGAGTGTATTACTCAACCGGATGTACCGCGATTGTACACGCTACCGCAGAGAATACGCGCGCAATCGGTGATTAGAGAATTCACAACGGAGGAGAGTCAAGGGTTTCCTTCTATTTCGGTTATGAACCTCCTCCCCCCCCCTCTCTCCGCCGCCGCTCAATCTCGCACTTTAACAAGAGTCTTTTCGTTTAAAGTTTATTATAATATTAATATATTGCGTTGTTATTATTATTATTATATGACAAGCTTGAGGAGGGATACACACGTAGGGCGGCATAAAAAAAATCGAGTTTGAGTTCATATAGTTCGAAAGTCATACAAAACTGTATTTCTATTCAAGAAGTATACAATAATATCGTCACTTTTAAAAGTGCGTAAGAAGTCTACGCAAGGAATTATACTATTGCGTAGCCCAGTCTGCGAAAAAATAAATATATATCCTAGCCTAACGCACCAGTCTATGCAAGGAATTTAGTCTAACGTGAATCTCGATATACGCAAAGAATTACCCCGGTGTAACGAGTCTACGCGCAAGGAATTACTATGCCTAAGCAGTTTACGCAAACAATTTACTGTGCGTAAGCAATTACCGCAATGTATTCATTGCGGAGATAAACGGGAAAAAAAAAAAATGAAATAATTATAATAAAATAACAAAAGAATAATTAAAAAAAATAATCATAATAAAATGATAGTAATAAAATAGTAATAAAATGATAATAATAATATAATAAAAGAATAATAATAATAAAATAATAAAAGAAGAATAATAATAATGAAAGAATAATATTAAAATGATAATAATAAAATAATAATAATAATAAATATTAAAATGATAATAATAAAATAATAAAAGAATAACAATTAAAAAATAATAATAATAATAAAAGAATAATTAAAAAAATAATAATAATAAAATAATAATGATAATAAAATAATAATAAAATAATAGGAATAAAGTAATAAAAGAATAATAATAATAATAAAATAATAATATAAAAATGATAATATAAATTAGAAAATAATCATAATAAAATGATAATCATAAAATAATAAAAAAAATAATAAAAGAATAAATATTAAATATAATAATAATAGAATAATCATAAAATAATAATAATAATAATAATAAGAAAGACTCACCAGAATCGGAGGGTGTCTGTACGCCGAGATGTTCGAGTTTCTTGCTGCTCGGTTGATGATAGCAATGATCATTGAGTGTATTCCAATGATCAGGCTCGTGTTTTACACGTTCCAATTGTCTTCCCTCGTCGTTCGTATCATCGTAATCACGAAAAATTTCATTCTCGTTCTCGTTCTTGATCCTCGTATTGTTTTGTCGATTATTGTGATGATCGTGATTACTGTTGTGATGACGATGATGATTATTATTATTATTATTATTATTATTATTGTGATTGATGTTGCGATGACACAAACTCGTTGGTGACGACGGTGGGGAATTGTGATCGCGATGGCAATGACGATTTTGATGATGATGATGATGCGGATACTGATGCGGATGAAACTTTCGCACTAATTGTCCGGTAACTTCGCTGACAGGTGCAGACTTCACGGTATTGCCAAAATCGTCGGTCATGCATTCGGACAATTTTTCATTTATACTGATCTGATCGTGTTTGAATGTCAATGGCACGTCGTCAATGTCAATTTTCGAAGGATTTACTTTCCTCGAGCTTTGCTGCTCGTCCGTGTATTCATCATCATCATCATCGTCGTCATCGTTCTCGTCGTTGTCATCTTCTTCTTCGTCGTCGTCGATTTCCGAATCGGAACTTTGCGGCGTTTCCGGTCTTGCCAAATCTCCGTCACTCTCCAAATCGTCTTTGTTTCGTCTTTGATAATTATTATTATTATTATTATTATTATTATTATTATTGTTATTGTAATGATGATTATGATGATGATGATAATTATTATTTGGCTGAGTTTGTTGTGGGCTCGTTTGTTGATTCGTTGTTCTCGATGATATCAAGAGACTTCTCCCAGCCGGGACTCTTTTGTTGTTCACTAGAGTGTCCTTCATAGCTGGCAATGTTCGGTTGTGCTCTTTGCTTATGCACAAACCCGCCCACATGCAATCGTGATGGCGTATCTCCCGGGACTCGCGACACGAGACTTTGTCGGGAAATTCGGGCATGCATTGTGCCTGTATCGAGGCGTAACTCTCGTGAGGTAGAACGATGCAGGCAGGAGGATTGCTGCTGCTGCTGCTGCTGCTGCTGTACACTGCAAATCCACATATCGGGTCTTTGAGCGAAAGTTTTAGTCTTGGATTTTGAAAATGGTTTTTTTTTTTTAATCGATGGATAGACTCTTGGGCGTGTGTACGCAAAAGGATATTTCACAAATTGCAATAATCACGGAATTGTAGCGTTTTTTTTTTTTTTGGTAATACCGTATCGGAAGGATCAACTACCAGTTCGTTTCGAATTTGTTTTTGTCAAATAACTCGTCTATTTTGAACTTTTCACGGAATATGGTCATGACTAAAGTTGGAGGAAATTTGTTTCTCTATACTTTTGGTGATAATGATTTTTTGTCTACGATCGATACTTTGCGACTTGGAGCTGAAAAACTGGGCGTTATCGAATTATTGAATTCAAGAGGAATTCATTTATGCCAAATAACTCGTCTATTTTCAACTTTTTACGGAATATGGTCATGACTAGAGTTGGAGAAAATTTGTTTCTCTATACTTTTGGTGATAATGATTTTTTGTCTACGATCGATACTTTGCGACTTGGAGCTGAAAAACTGGGCGTTATCGAATTATTGAATTCAAGAGGAATTCGTTTATGCCAAATAACTCGTCTATTTTCAACTTTTTACGGAATATGGTCATGACTAGAGTTGGAGAATATTTGTTTCTCTATACTTTTGGTGATAATGATTTTTTGTCTACGATCGATACTTTGCGACTTGGAGCTGAAAAACTGGGCGTTATCGAATTATTGAATTCAAGAGGAATTCGTTTATGCCAAATAACTCGTCTATTTTCAACTTTTTACGGAATATGGTCATGACTAGAGTTGGAGAAAATTTGTTTCTCTATACTTTTGGTGATAACGATTTTTCGTCTACGATCGATATTTTGCAACTTAGAGATGAAAAACTGGGGCGTTATCGAATTGTTGGATTGTCTCGTTTATTCTCAACATTGGCGTATTATTTTTTTTCTGGTTTCTTTTGGCCCTCTCGATAAGAATATTGCTTTAAATTCCTAAATTTACATGTTTTAAGTGTAAAAAAAAGTTTACCTGTGTTTCCCATCATCGTGCCAATGGCTTTGTCGTTTGTCGCGGCCTGTAGGCCACTCGTAACACACGAAGAACCCGTAATTACACCCGCGCTTTGATGATGACCGTAGATGTATTGAGGATCGAGCGGCTCGTCAAGATCGAATTTCTTCCATATGTCGTCCGACAATACCGACTCGAGAGGCTCCTCCAGCATACTCATGTCCGTACAGTCCCAAACCGGTACGGGCATTTTTTTCTTCACGATTCTCTCCTTTCTGCAAACAAAATTAGGTTTTTTTTTTTTTTCATTTATGGTTTGTTTTTTCTTTTTTTCTTAGTTTACGTTTTTTTTTCTTTACATTTGACATCGCGAGAAAACAATGGTAAAGCAAATTATTGGTGAGTCGCTGAAAT
>OZ010725.1:7643505-7654540 GCA_963932345.1 Ophion ventricosus | reverse complement strand
CGGAAGTCACACGAGGCCAACGCAACGAGTGATGAGAAAGTTATAATTTTCCCGAGACGAAGAAAGAACGTTGAACGTTCAATCGTACTAAGATCATATCATTTAATGACACGTGGTGTTTGGGGTCTCTCGATTCACTCATAAAATCTCGACACCCACGCAACGTCGCGACCTCGTCGCCTATTCCTCGGCCGCTTCCGTCGAATTTCGTTGCCACGCTCGTATAATTACAGCATGAAGAACATCTGTAAATAAATAAGGATATTTTGTACGATCGAGTTATTGTTTTTCTTTTTTTTTTACTTCGAAAATTACTTGTATAATAAATAAATAAATGAGTAAATAAATAAATAAGTAAATAAATAAATAAATAAATGAATAAATATATGAATAAATGAGTAAATAAGTAAATAAATGTATAAATGAATAAATAAATAAATAAATGAGTAAATAAGTAAATGAATATATGATTATAAATATATATGAATAATATATATTTATAATAAATAAGTATATGAATAAATTTTATTTAATATCAATTTTTATTAAATAATATTTATAATAAATATTAATTAATATAAATAAATATATGAATAAATGAGGAAATGAACAAATAAATAAATAAATAACAAAATGAGTAAATGAGTAAATAAGTAAATAAATATATAAATAAATGTATAAATGAATAAATAAATAAATAAATGAGTAAATGAGTAAATAAATGAATGATTATAAATATATATGAATAATATATATTTATAATAAATGAGTATATGAATAAATTTTATTTAATATCAATTTTTATTAAATAATATTTATAATAAATATTAATTAATATAAATAAATATATGAATAAATGAGGAAATGAACAAATAAATAACAAAATGAGTAAATGAGTAAATAAGTAAATAAATATATGATTATAAATATATATGAATAATATATATTTATAATAAATAAGTATACGAATAAATTTTATTTAATATCAATTTTTATTAAATAATATTTATAATAAATATTATTCAATATAAATAAATATATGAATAAATGAGGAAATGAATAAATAAATAAATAAATAACGAAATGAGTAAATGAGTAAATAAGTAAATAAATAAATGAATAAATATATGAATAAATGAGTAAATGAATAGATGCGTGAATGAGTAAATAAATAAATATATAAATCATTGAATAAATTGATAAATTAAAGACATTCTTCCGGGCAAAAATCACGAGAAACTTTCATTTCTGCTAATAAAAAATGGATTTAAAAAAAAAAGAAAGAAAAAGAAAAAAAAACAAAATGTTGATTTGGAAAGATTGGGAACCGAAAGAAGAAAAAAAAAATCCCCACGATTGTACGAGGCTCGTTGAATTTTCATACAAATGGATGAAGCAGAACGGGATTAGCCTTCGCAGCCTCTCCTTAAAGCCCTCCCCCCTCCTCCTCCTCATCCTTCCCCTCCTCCCCTCCCCTCACCCTCCCCTCCACCTCCAAATCGCGGATCTCTCTCGCTATTCGCGCTCATATTCGAAGTCCTCGCATTCCATTGTCAACGAAACCAGTTTTTTTTCTTTTTTTTTCGTTATTATTATTATTAATTTTTTTTACTTTTTTCTTCTTCTTTCGAACCAACCAAGACATTCTACGCGCACGGTGACGAGGGGAAAAATTAATATCTAAGAATAATTCGCATACGCGTGTAAATATATCATCATGAATTTCGAATTCTCATTAAATTTTTAAACCCAAACACGCACTGGCGGCAGAGAGCATTGCGTAATAAAGATAATAAAATGAAACTTACGGTCGGAGCGCTTGTCTGAATGCAGGTTGCAATTTTGTAAATTTTTTCGCACATGTCCGCACCGGCTGAAAAAAAAAGAAAGTTATTTCAATCGACATTTTTTTTTTTTACACTCTCTCTTATTAAAAATAATAATTAAGAAATAAAAAAAAAATCTGAGGTAAAAGTGAAAAAAAAGAAAAAAAAACAATACCTTGCTCGGCGCATGGGGCGAGAATTTTGCGTCCTTTTTCCTGAATATCGTCAGGGAAAAAGCCTACAAGCATCTCGTACTCGAAGTCACCGGTGTCCTCGTCGATCTGGGCAGAAAAAAATGAACCTCTCATTTGAAGATTTTACGTAATGGAAAAAAAAAGTGTATCAGAGATGTAGAATGAAGTTGTCGGCTTGATAATTTACAAAAAACGAGCTTTTTTTTTAAAAATATTTGTCATACGTTTGTAACGACTCACGAAATTGATTTCTTTTTTTTTTTTTTTCAAAGTTTTTCGCATTTTATTTCGATAAATATTGATCTTGGAGCAAAATGTTTCCTACAAAAATTGTAGCTTGTGAAGGGATGAATCTTTTATGTTATGTACAATTTTTGTCTAAATCCATTGTGTTGCGAGAAAAATGGGATAATGCTCCAACGAGTAAATGTTGTGTGTTGAAAATTTAATTATCCCATTTTTTTTTTCGAAACCGAATGGTTCTAGACAAAAATTGTATAGGACATAAAAGATCAATCGTTTCATAGGCTACAACTTTTGTGGGAAACATTTTTCTCTGAGATCAATATTTATCGAGAGAAAATGGAAAAACATGAGGAATTTTTTCGATCACTCACCACACCGAATGACTCGAAGAGGCAATGCATGTAGCAAGTGAGCTTTGGATCGTTATCGATGTGTCCGTCATTTACGCGATCGATCATATCTGCGGAAAGATTTTATTTAAAAAAAAAAAAATAAAAAAAAAACCGTCAATTTTAATGACATTTTGTTTACCACTTATCATTGACGTGAATTTACCTTGAGTCGTGTCAAATTTCGCCATGCACCGCACCTTGTCGTCCTGCACCATTTCTATTATTTCCGGTGTCACGAATGACGGAAGCTGCAAAAAAAAAAAACGAACGAAAATTCTCGAAAAACTTCTTTCAACCTCTATTTTCGATTTTGTGGAAAAAAAAAATACAATTTATCATCCTTTGTTTGATTGATTTCGCCTCAATGATGAAGAACAGTCTAACGAAGGTGTACGCGAAATTTCAGCTCAATCGGCCGATTAGTTCTCGAGATATCGTCGTTGACGTTTTGAAGAACGAAAAATCGTTTCGTGAATCACTTACGGAAAAAAGGAGTACACTCCCCTTAGCGTGCTCCTTATAATTTCTATAATTTCGGCTAATTTTGTTGGTATCACGAAACGATTTTTACCGATTTATCTGGAACTTTGTAGACGTGGGTTTTCGAGGTCGCCGAGTACGAATCTGAACTCAAAATTTGCAAATTCAAAATGACGGATCCAAAATGGCGGAACGAAATAATAAAAAAAAAAAAAGTTACTTGATACCAATGAAACTCGATATTCGTAGGTTTTTTGGGTCGCTGATTACGAATCCGAAGTCGAAAGTTGAAAATTCGAAATAACGGATCCAAGATGGCGGACCAGAATGCAAAAAAAATTACTTGATTTCAACGAAACTCGATATTCATAGGTTTTTGGGGTCGCTCATTACGAATCGAAATTCAAAAATTAAAAATTCAGCATAACGGATCCAAGATGGCGGATAAAAATTCCACAAAATTACTTTGACATCAACGAAACTCGGTGTTCGTAAGTTTTTGGGGTCGCTCATTACGAATCAAAGCTCAAAATTTGAAAATTCATCACAGCGGATCCAAGATGGCGCATCAAAATTCCACAAAATTACTCGACATTGATGAAACTCGGTATTCGTAAGTTTTTGGGGTCGCTGATTACGAATCTAAACTCAAAATTTGCAAATTCGAAATAACGAATCCAATATGGTTGGAAAAAAAATGCAAAAAAAATACGAAAAACCAATAAAAATGCAACTACATTGTGTTTTTATTTTTTTTTAAACATTAACCATCGTTCGAAAAATTTTGAAAAAATTCTATAAAATTCTTCGCAGTGTATTGAGTTTCCGATAAAATTGCTGGTGCGATTATCACATTTTCCTCGTGAAAAAACTACGAAATTTGACAATTTTTTTTCTTCTTCTTCTAATTGCTCGACGAGTATATTTCGAACGGAGTGAGGAGCTTACCCCGGCTGAAACGTCGCGAAATTCCTGAAGATTGACGAGTACCAGTAAAACCGAAGCTAGCCTTCCAATCATCGTGTTGCAATATAAAAATAAATCTATAAATGTATTATTAAACGTCAACTGAGCTTTAAACTCGACGTCTTAAGCGATATATATATATATATATATTTTTTTTTTTTTCGGCAATTTTGAATTTCTAGCGCGTCAACGTGCGGCAAAGATGTTATCGCGATAACTCGTAAAAACGAAATGAATAGTACGCGTATCGTGGAATGAGATTATAAAGGATGACACGGGATGTGGGCGTGTTATTGTCGTCCCACAAGGAAGAAGAAAAGAAGAATCATAACCGAAGACTCTAATATAATGTTGTGTATGTATCTTAATGCCAAGGTACGGCGAGGCAAGAGACTCGGCGAGTGATCGCAATGCAACTTAATCAGATATACGTAAGCGCTCGCGAACGCTCGCGTGGGTGGCTGGGTGTACACGTATGTATATGTGTAGCGTTATCGTTTATCTATGGGGAGGCGCACCTGTGTGCATGGTGTTCCCTTTTTAAACGGAATGGAAAAATATTAAGTGTTACGAATAAGTTGTCGGCTGGAGGGGTAAAAAAAAACAAGAGTTTTATTGAATATGTTAAATTAAAAATGTTTCCTCGGTCAACCTAGTTGATTATTTTATTGGACCAAGAGATTGAGGTAACCTCGAAATGGGCGAAGTCAGGCACAGTAAAAAAAACACACTATATATATATATATATAATATGAATACGATTATAATTATTTTTACAATTATATATATATAGAATTGCATAATTGTATAATTATATAACTATATTTTTAATAATAATTATAATTGCAATTATATATATATATATATATATATATATATATATGTATATAATTGTATAATTATATAATTATATTTTTAATAATAATTATATTTGGAATAATAATTATAATTGCAATTATATATATATATATATAATTGTATAATTATATAATTATATTTGGAATAATAATTATAATTGCAATTATATATATATATATATATATATATAATTGTATAATTATATAATTATATTTTTAATAATAATTATAATTGCAATTTTATATATATAATTGTATAGTTATATAATTATATTTGGAATAATAATTATAATTGCAATTATATATATATATATATAATTGTATAATTATATAATTATATTTGTAATAATAATTATAATTGCAATTATATATATATATATATATAATTGTATAATTATATAATTATATTTGTAATAATAATTATAATTGCAATTATATATATAAATATAATTGTATAATTATATAATTATATTTTTAATAATAATTATAATTGCAATTGTATATATATATATATATATATATATATATAATTGTATAATTATATAATTATATTTTTAATAATAATTATAATTGCAATTCTATATATATATATAATTGTATAATTATATAATTATATTTGTAATAATAATTATAATTGCAATTCTATATATATAATTGTATAGTTATATAATTATATTTGGAATAATAATTATAATTGCAATTATATATATAAATATAATTGTATAATTATATAATTATATTTTTAATAATAATTATAATTGCAATTCTATATATATAATTGTATAGTTATATAATTATATTTGGAATAATAATTATAATTGCAATTATATATATATATATAATTGTATAATTATATAATTATATTTGTAATAATAATTATAATTGCAAATCTATATAAATAATTGTATAATTATATAATTATATTTGGAATAATAATTATAATTGCAATTATATATATATAGTTGTATAATTATATAATTGTAATTAATATAATATAATATAATGTAATAATTATAAGGGTAGTTATTATTACATTCTATATATATATATATATATATAATAACAATAATTACAATTATAATTGTACTGCATCAAAAATTGCATTTGTCCTTCGTCGCATCCTGCCTCGTACGCAAATGCTGGCTCTCTCTCTCTCTCTCTCTCTCTCTCAAAGCATTTCGAATTCCCCGCGCGTCCGTGCCGCAAATAATTCCACGCGCAAACACAGTCTCACGCACTGGTTTTTTTTTATTTATTTATTTTTTTAAATTACCAGATCACAATGCTGTATCGTGCCTGTGTGTTTTTCAATGGACACACACACACACGCGCGACGCGTGTAGCGTCTAAAAATCGTTGAGCTTTTTTTTTTTTCTCTCGGCTCATTCTGCTCGACCCACACACACACACACACACACATTTACGTGCGCTAGCCGCGTTATTGTGCGTTAGCCGCGATATGCCATTTCCGGTTTTTGTCGCAGTAGACAAAAGAAAAACGCGAATGATTCGAGAGGGCGACGGTACATCTTTTGCCAAAGTGCAATTATATTTACGTAAGGCCGTGGATTTGTCAAAAAAAAAAAAAAAACGTGTCATTATCTCGTTCGATCCGCTTTTATCGTTTCCGGTTGGCGAATTAATAAGCATCCTTCGTTTCCTTCCTTGTTGAAAAGAAGAAAATATATATATATATATATATATATATTTTGGTGCATCGCGCGGCTTTATGAACGGCCAAACGCATCTAGTCGTTGGATGACGAAAAAAAATAGCATTTTTTTTTTTCGTAAAGCAACAAAAAGTTTTACATTTATGAAGCTTTGGGTTTGTTTTAGATTTCGGAAACTTTGGGTTTGTTTGGGTTTCTTTTATATTTACGAAACTTTGGGTTTGTTTTCCGATTTAGGAAACTTTGAGTTTGTTTGGGTTTGTTTTCAGATTTAGGAAACTTTGGGTTTGTTTGGGTTTGTTTTCAGATTTAGGAAAGTTTGGGTTTGTTTGGGTTTGTTTTCAGATTTAGGAAAGTTTGGGTTTGTTTGGGTTTGTTTTCAGATTTAGGAAACTTTGGGTTTGTTTGGGTTTGTTTTCAGATTTAGGAAACTTTGGGTTTGTTTGGGTTTGTTTTCAGATTTATGAAACTTTGGGTTTGTTTTCAGATTTAGGAAACTTTGGGTTTGTTTGGGTTTGTTTTCAGATTTAGGAAACTTTGGGTTTGTTTTCAGATTTATGAAACTTTGGGTTTGTTTGGGTTTGTTTTCAGATTTAGGAAACTTTGGGTTTGTTTTACATTTATGAAACTTTAGGTTTGTTTGGGTTTGTTTTACATTTATGAAACTTTGGGTTTGTTTTTAAATACCTTTTTATTTCTCGTACGAGTAAAATTTTCAATCCCTTTTTTTTTTTCTCGTACCAAAAGATTTTTATTCCCTTTTTCTTTTCTCGTACGAAAAAAAATTTTAATCCCTTTTTTTTTTTTCTCTCGTACGAAAAATGTTTCATTCTCCCTTTTGTTTTTCTCGCACGAGAACGCTCGAGGAGCCGAGAGAAATAAATAAAATTAAAAAAAAATATAAAATAAAATAAAATAGAAAGTGGGAATAGGCGATAAAAATGAAATGGAAGCGAGCAAAGAAGTCTCTCCGTGTATATGGGATGTACACGTGGGAGTATTGATCGCCTTCACTGCAGGTACTCGCTTTCCTTGTTCCGTTCCAGCCGTATCAATGTATGTGTGTGTGTGTGTGTGTGTGTGTGTGTGTGTGTGCAATGCCCGCGACCGTTCAAGCTCCGCTTTAGCCCTCATCCTGCAAAGATAAGCCTTCGTATCGGCCATAGCAAGAATTTTCAAGAAACCCGAGAAACCATTTTTTAGGAATTTTTTTTTTTTTTTCTTAATACACGTAGCTGTTAAAAAAAATCGATTCTCATATTGGCTGATAGCAATTTTTGAAGTACATTAATAATTATTCTCGGGAAAAAAAAACAAGGCCGATAACTCAATCATTATAGGCCTAGGACTATAAAGTGAAAAAAAAAATGTTCTCAAAAGCAATTGGCTCCGCGATCATGAGGATTCGAAACGTTCGATCGAGTAAAAAATTAAAAAAAATATTCCTCTACCGAGCTTCAATCGGCCTACAATCATCTTTTTTACCGCCAAGGAATTAAATTTCATTTTTTTTTTCTCATTATTATTTTTTATGTAACACAGCAATGAAGGAATTATAAATGTACCTTGATGTTTGAAGCACATTAATAATTATTCTCGGGAAAAAAAAACAAGGCCGATAACTCAATCATTATAGGCCTAGGACTATAAAGTGAAAAAAAAAATGTTCTCAAAAGCAATTGGCTCCGCGATCATGAGGATTCGAAACGTTCGATCGAGTAAAAAATAAAAAAAAATATTCCTCTACCGAGCTTCAATCGGCCTACAATCATCTTTTTTACCGCCAAGGAATTAAATTTCATTTTTTTTTCTCATTATTATTTCTTATGTAACACAGCAATGAAGGAATTATAAATGTACCTTGATTTTTTAAGTACATTAATAATTATTCTCGGGAAAAAAAAACAAGGCCGATAACTCAATCATTATAGGCCTAGGACTATAAAGTGAAAAAAAAAATGTTCTCAAAAGCAATTGGCTCCGCGATCATGAGGATTCGAAACGTTCGATCGAGTAAAAAATAAAAAAAATATTCCTCTACCGAGCTTCAATCGGCCTACAATCATCTTTTTTACCGCCAAGGAATTAAATTTCATTTTTTTTTCTCATTATTATTTCTTATGTAACACAGCAATGAAGGAATTATAAATGTACCTTGATTTTTGAAGTACAGTAATAATTATTCTCGTGGAAAAAAAATTAAAATTTTAAATACAAGGCCGATAAATAAATCATTATAGGCCTAGGACTATAAAGTGAAAAAAACATGTTCTCAAAAGCAATTGGCTCGTGATCATGAGGATATGACTGTGTGTGGGAGAGAAACCAAGCGATAGGCAATGTCAACAATCGAGCATTCTGTTCTCTCTCTCTCTCTCTCTCTCTCTCTCTCTCTTTCTTTCTTTCTTTCTTTCATTCAGGGCCACCACCTGTGGAATAAATAATGAGGGAAGTCAATTTTATCAGACAGCAGTACACACGTTCCGCTCACTAAAATAGGCACGAGGAATATATACAACGACATTACGAACTAGGGTGAGGTGGGACGTGGGAGTAGCGGCGAGGGACGGGGGTGGGGCAGGGAAGGGGGCGGAGATATTCTGGTCTTAGCTTTTTGCACTCTTTCATTTTTGTCGTGTCGCACGGATCATACCTCAAACACGCAAACCCCCCTGCAGATCTGAAAGAAGGAATGGAGAAAGAGAGAGAGAGAGAGAGAGAGAGGGAGAGAGAGAGAGAGAGAGAGAGAGAGTGAGAGAGGGATTAAAGAATGGCGTAAAAAGGAGTTTCTTATGCCTTATTCTCTCGTGCATCGAACGTATTCCTTATTAGTGATAAAAAGCATTTCTCGCTGCATTTTAATTTCATTTTGGGAGAACAAAAAACTAATATTCGGAATGTCTGATGTCTCTTATTCAACATTCCGATATATATATATATATATTTTTTTTTATTCACTGCAGCTTTTATTTTTTTGCAAAGTCAAACAAACAAACTTTGCAAACACCCAAACAAAATCAAACAAACAAACTTTGCAAACCGAAACAAAATCAAACAAACAAACTTGGCAAACCCAAACAAAATCAAACAAACAAACCTTGCAAACCCAAACAAAATCAAACAAACAAACTTTGCAAGCCCAAACAAAATCAAATCAACTTTGCAAACCCAAACAAAACCAAACAAACTTTGCAAACCCAAACAAAATCAAACAAACAAACTTTGCAAACCCAAACAAAATCAAACAAACAAACCTTGCAAACTCAAACAAAACCAAACAAACTTTGCAAACCCAAACAAACCCAAACAACCCCAAACAAACTTTGCAAACCCAAACAAACTTTGCAAACCCAAACAAACTTTGCAAACCCAAACAAACCCAAACAAACCCAAACAAACTTTGCGAACCCAAACAAAATCAAACAAACTTTGCAAACCCAAACAAACCCAAACACAACCAAACAAACTTTGCAAACCCAAACAAAACCAAACAAAAAAAACTTTGCAAACCCAAACAAAGCCAAACAAACAAACCTTGCAAACCCAAACAAACCCAAACAAACTTTGCAAACCCAAACAAAACCAAACAAACTTGCAAACCCCAACAACCAAACATTGCAAACCCAAACAAACCCCAACAACCAAACTTTGCAAACCCAAATAAACATTAAAAACCCAAACAAACAAACCCAAACAAACCCAAAGATTTAGGTGTCTCTAGTTGAACGCTTTTCCATTTCTAAAAAAAAAAAAAAAAAAAAAAAAATGACCTGTTTCTCTCCTCCCTCCTTCTCCCACTTTTATCCGGAGCTCCGTAGCTGCCGGTGCTGCTCCGCGCTTTTCTCATTCTATACGTTAACACACACACACACACACACACACCCACGCGCGGAGCGTCGCGACGCCACAACCCGTTGCTCCTTTTATACTCTTGTCGTCGTAAAACCCGGACCACGTTGATGTTGTCGCCCGTTGTCGACCTACTTCGCGACATAACCACCCACCCTCCCCCTCCCCCCTCCCCGCCAACCTTCTATGTCCCCCCCCCCCCCCCCCGTATACGGCCATTCAAGTTTCGTCCCTTCATCTTTTATACCCTTCCGCTATCTCGCTCACTCCCCTCGTCGTCCTCTGCAACCCATGTTATAATGCACGCGCGCATACATTCACGACACACACACACACAGTGGAACTCGGAGGAATAACCCTAGTGCTGGGCAAAACTTTGGGCAATGGTAGTCAGTCACTTTTGCTTCAGAGTAGGCCATTCAATTGAAATCGTGAATAATGATGTTCATACTCATTTTTTTTTTTTCCATGCTTTTTTTTTTCACAGACGGCACTGAGCACACTCGAGGAGATGCAGCACAATCCAATGATGTACAGAAGCGCGGGCGAGAGA
>OZ010725.1:7598505-7633505 GCA_963932345.1 Ophion ventricosus | reverse complement strand
TCTGTTACGCGTGTCGCGGTCGCGTTAATTTTTATTATTCATTTTATTCGCGTTTTGGTCTGTTATTCGATTTTATTCTATTCTTATTTTATTTTATTCTACTTTATTCTACTTTTTTTTAAACATTTTATTCTATTATTTTTATTTGATTTTCTTTTATTTTTCTTTTATTATTTTATATAAATTTTATTTATTTATTTTTCTTTTATTTTTATTATTCTTTTGTTTTTTTTATTATTCTTTATTCTTATTTTATTTTATTTTATTCTACTATTTATTTTATTTCATTCCACGACTTACTTTTGTTTTATTCTTTTATTTTTCCTTCATTCTTTTATATAGATTTTATTTAATTATTATACTCTTTATTTTTATTATTCTTTTTTTTTAAATTCTTTATTCTTATTTTATTTTATTCTACTTTTTTTAAACATTTTATTCTATTATTTTTATTTGATTTTCTTTTATTTTTCTTTTATTATTTTATATAGATTTTATTTATTTATTTTTCTTTTATTTTTATTATTCTTTTCTTTTTTATTATTCTTTATTCTTATTTTATTTTATTTTATTCTACTACTGTCTTGAATTCTATTCTTTTATTTTTCTTTAATCTTTTTTTTTTAATTTTTATATAGATTAACAAATAAAACAAACCCAAACAAAATGATATCCATCGTAGTCTCGTTTGTTTTTTGGGTTGAAATCACGTTTGGGATTGAAAAAGAAGAAGAAAAAAAAGTTTCTCTTGCTTTTATTTTGTTTTTGTTTTCATCAATCTCATTCCTTCATTCGTTGTTGTTGTTGTTTTTTTTTTTTTATATCTAATTTTTTTCTTTTCTCATCCGCAGATTTTTCCGGTACGGACGATCTTACGAATTCCGAATTCGTGAAGGATCTCGGCTCCTCGATGACCGGCGAATTCGATCCGGATTTATTTGCGTCGGACGACGCGCTAAGACAGGGCCTCGGCCCGATCGATCTCGACGGATTGCAAATGCTCACCGATCCCGACATGGTCATTTCCGACGCAAACGCCGAGGATCACTTTAGGTTAGATCGCCTTTAAACGTCCGAAAGAAGATTTATATATATATATATATATATATATATATATATATATATATATATATATATATATATATATATATATATATATATATATTCTCGACTCCGCGCGCATCGACGAGCGAAAAATTCCCGCGCCGTGTTTCGCGAACGAGAAACAAATAATTGAAAAAAAAAAAAAAAATAAGAAAAAAAAAGTATGAGCGAGGACGAGAGTCCGGAAGTTACGGAGACACGGTTCTCGGTCGTTTTTGCGCTTCCAACGTGGCATGTAAAGAGAAGAAAAAAAAAAAGAAGGAAAGAAAAGAAGGATGCATCGTGAATATGAGTGGAATAAAAATGAAATTAATGAATTTATATATATATATATATATATATATATATATATATATATATATATGTTGGAAATGCATCTGCGAGCCAGGAGAGAACTACGAGAGAGAGAGAGAGTGACACCCCCGTTCGTGATGATAATTGTTTATTGAACATTTAATAAGTAATAGAAATTCTTATCGAGCTGTTTTTATCTTTATTTTATACTACTTTGTACATTGTAATCGTGTATGATCTCTGAGGAAAGCACAAAAATGAAAAAAAAAAAACGAAAAACAACAAAATAATTGAAGAAAGAAGAAGAGGAAAGAAAGAAAGTTTATTGATTTGTTACACGCGCTTTTCGACGTGTCGCGCCCCGTTCACGTTGGAGATGATTTTTTCTCTCGCGAGAGTGTCGCGCGGCGTGATTGATCCTCGACGAAGTGGTTCGTCCGAATCTCTGTTTTTATTTTTTATTATTTTTTTTTTTTTTTTTTATATGCTTGTAGCGTATAAATACCACGCGCCTTGGTTGGAATCAAAATCGTTTCTTACTTTCGTCGTGCAATTATATTATTATTATTATTGTTATTGTTATTATTATTATTATTGGGTAGAAGAGAAATTAATATAATTCTTGAACGAGTCAATATTTCGAATATCATGTTGGAGCCTTTGTTTTTTTGTTTTTTTGTTTTTTTTTTAATGCGAAACTCACTTTTGGTTTGAGAAGAATTTTTGTTTTGACGGGAACAAAAAAAAAATAAATTGTACACGCGGACGACGAAAGAATAGTCAATTTTGATCGTTTTTTTTTTTTTTTAAGGAACGAAACGTTTATGAAACGATGAAAGTTTATGAAAATAGCCAATTTTCTTTTTTTTTTTCTTTTTTTTTTTAAGGAACGAAACGTTTATGAAACGATGAAAGTTTATGAAAATAGCCAATTTTCTTTTTTTTTTTTTCTTTTTTTTTTTAAGGAACGAAACGTTTATGAAACGATGAAAGAATAGCCAATTTTGTTTGGGTTTGTTTGGGTTTTTTTTTTGGAAAGGAACGAGTTTGTGAAACGATGAAAGAAAAGCCAATTTTGGGTTTTTTTTCTTTTTTTTTTTTTTTTGGAAAGGAACGATACGTTTATGAAACGATGAAAGAATAGTCTTTTTTTTTTTTTTTTTTTGGGAACGAACGAGTTATGAAACTTTAGGTACGAAAATTATTAATCAAAATTGTCTATTTATTCGTTTTCTACATCGTAAAATTGGCCTCCTTAATAATTAATTACTGCTCGTTTGTGAATTGTTGGCGTCAAATGTACACATCGAGGTTTTTTTTTTCCTCCACCCCCCCCCCCCCCCCCCTCCCCCCTCGCGCGAGATCTCATTCGATTTTGGTTTTGCCAAAGACGCGAAATTACGAATTTAGAGATTTGCTGTAAATTTGTTCAGTCATTTGTGTGACAAGAGTGTCAACGAGAGCGTTAGAAAGAAAAAAAAAAAAAAAAGAAAGAAACAAAAAAAGGGTAGAAAAGAACGGAAGGTGAAGGGAGAAGCTCTCCAAGCCGCCAGTAAGATCGACCGAGAAAATAAATAATATGAGAAATAAAAAATTTATATATATATATATATACATATATATATAGCGTGTTCATGCTCGCATTTACCCTTCGCGGTTGTCAATTGTTTTTTGAAAGTAATACGCTCTACTTTGTATACATTGATTAATTGTTAATCGGACGATTTAAGCTAGTGCTTGAAAAAAAAGAAAAAGAAAAAAAAAGAAGAGAAAAACGAAGGTATTCAACGTGTGAGACCTTTTTTTTTTTTTTTTTTTTGTTGGAGAAACGAGATGTGTACGAGTGTGTTTTTGAACGAGTGGCAAATTGGACGAGGCAAAAAAAAAGAGAGAAAAAAATAATACGAACATAAAAAGAAACGAGCAGCCGTGGAAAAAAAAAAATGAAATGAAAAAAAAACGGACAAAATTTGTATCTGTATACGGGATCTTTAATCGTCATGTCGTTTGATTCGTGTCTCTTCGTAAACGTTATAAAAAAAAAAGAAAAGAAAAACAATCGCGAATGGGTAAATTAATTTTGATTAATTTAAATTAAATTCCATTAATTGAAATTCATTTAAATTAAATTCAATTAATTTCAATTAATTTACATTAATTTCCATTGATTTCAATTAATTTCAATTAATTTTAATTAATTAAAGTTAATTTCAATTAAATTCAATTAATTAAAGTTAATTTCACATTAATCCAATCCTCTTAAAGCGGCAAATTTATATTCACGGCTCTTCTTTCCTTTTTTTTTCCTTCTTTCCTTTTTTTGTTGTTGTTTTTGTTGTTTTTTTTTTTTTTTTTTTTTTTTTACTACAATCGTTCATTTCGCACAAGCGTAACAACGTTCTCGCAGAACGCGGCGGACATTTCTTCAATCGATTATAATTATTCCCACCATGACGTCGCGTTGAAGATGAAGAAAAATAAAATCGCGTTGTAGTATTTCTCGTGCACTCGTGCAAATCGTAAATCTCGTACCGTTTAGCTCTCTAAAATAAAACAAAATCCCATTCTCCTACCCATATAATTACTATATTTGTACATAAAAGAAGAAAAAAAAAAAAACAAAAAAAAATCAATTGTCTCGTATACGCTAGTGCAATTAATTCCGGACACTTTCAATGCAAATTAGATTCGAGTCGATAAATAAATAAATAAATTAAAAAATTTAATAAGATTTTTTTTTTTCAATCATTACGCAAAAAATTCCTCCTCTGTGCGTATATTTTTTTTTTTCTACTCAAATATATTTGCACACTATTAGTTTTTGTGAATGTTGAGAAAAAATTTTTTTCGATCAAAAAAATTGCAAAGTACGAATTTTCGATTTAATAAAGAAAAAAAAATTAAAAAAAAAATGTCAAGTTTCCAGAATTAATTTCACTGGTGTGTACATGTTTTACGGTAGACTGTGTAAAAATGTATCGGCCACGAGTAAAAGAGAGAGAGAGAGAGAGAGAGAGAGAGAGAGAGAGAGAGAGAGAGAGAGAGAGAGAGAGACGGAGAGAAATGTTAATGGAGCGCGCGAGAGTGATGGAGAACGTTTGATGGCAGGAAAAAAAACAATTTGAAAAAAAAAAACAAGATTAAGGGAGAGACGAGATATAAAATAAACTTCCGACAATGTTAAGGCGCACAAAAATCAAGAATTCAATTGTACTCTTCGTGTTATTAATGCAATATCTTTATTAAAAATCTTCAAAGTCGCTCGTCTATATATATATATATATATATATATATAAAACTAGACGAATATGTGTGACGTACCGCGTCATGTTTTTGCACGAGAAAAAAAAAAAAAAAAACCAAGAGAGATCGTCGAGATTGTGGCGTTTGCTGAATGAGGAAAAAATAATATTCATAAATAAATAAGAATTTCATTGAGTCGTTGAACCATCTTGGCGCTCGGAAAAAATGTGAAAATTGCTAAAAAAAAAAAAATTAGACGCGACAATTAAATGTATAATTTTTATTTTTTCACCAATGCATTATAATTAACAGCCGAGTTTTACGCGTTAATTTTTTTTTTTCTCACGCGACTATTAAACGTATAAAATAATGTTTATTTTTCACAAATACATTGTAGTTTTATAAAGTTTTTTTTTTTTTATTTTTTTCATTTCGTAGATATACGTCGTCTAGTAGGAGGCTCTGGAAAATTCTTGCCGATGATGGAATTTTTTTTATTCCTCCGTCAGACATCGTCTAAAAAAAAAAAACATTTTCTCGTAATCGTAAAAAAAATGTTTTTCTAATTCTGTTTTTTTTTCTCATCAAAGTATTTGCGAAAAGAAAAATTATTTTTATACATTTGATAGACGCGTTGATTTTTTTTGGGGGGTTTTTTTTTTTTTTTTTTAATCTTCATAGCTATTTCTTCCGAGCGTCAAGGTGGGCGCAATCTCTCAATCGAATTGTCGGTCGCAGATAGAAAAAGAAAGAAAAAAAAAAGAAAAACGAAATGGACCGGCGACAAGGCGAAGCTGCGCCCTTTTTTTTTTTTTTTTTTTTTTGAGTCTCTTTTATTCGTTTGTAATAATTCTGCAAGCGTTGTTTAAATTATATTGACGATTTAGCACTAAGGAATTAATATAAAATAGACATTGAAATTTTTTCTTAGAAAATTTTGTAAATATCCAGGGTCTATTAAATTGTCGTTAATTATAAACTAATAAAAAAACATTCGTGTCTTTTTATTATTCTCTTTTTTTTTCTTCTTCTTCTTCTTCTTTACGATTATTCGCTAATTATAATATCCTTAGAATAATTATTAACAGACTTACGTTAAAAAAAAAATTGAAACACAAAATGTCTTAAAATATGAGAAATATAAATGTATAGAAAAAGAAGAGAAAAAAAAAGAAGCACTGAGACTCGAAAAACTCGTGCGAGACGTGTGAAAAGTCGATCGGCGTTGATATACTCGTTGATATATATATTTGATTCGGGAATTAAGAAATTTTGGCGGAACGTTTGATTCTCTTGAAACGACCGAGAACGGAGCCGGATTCGCTTGGAAATCCACCGAATGATTCCTTGTACTCGAGGGCGGCGTTCTCGTCAAGAGGCATCGCCCTCTTGTTCCTCTCCTCCGTAGGATTTTCTTCTTCCTCTTCCGGCGATTCCTGAAAAATGTTTCTGCGTAAAAATAATTTTTTTTTTTTTTTTCAATCATTGCAATAACGAAATACCAATATTTTCATTGCCTCGTCGTTAGGAGATGGTCTGTGATAATGTAAATCGAAATTTTCGATCAAATTCTCCAGGAGCTACGGCCGCCATCTCGAATTGGAGATTTTTTTTTCTTTTGTCAAACAAACTCGGCAATTTTCAACTTTTCGCTGAAACTCATAATAACTATACTTGTGGGAAATTTAATTCTTTACAACTTTGGTCATGACAATTTTTCCTCTACGATCGATATTTAACGACTTAAAGTCGGTAAATATGAAGGAAAAAGAAAAAAAAACGGGAGTGCAATAGAATTAGCGCATTAATTCGTTTATTTTCAACTTTAGCGCGTAAAGAAACATGAGCAAACTTGTAGAGTATGAAATTCTCGACAACTTTTGTCGGTAGCTTTTTTTTCGTAGGATCAATATTTTAGGTTCTACGGGCGTAAGAAAATCGGACGGAACTTGACTTGCGTTAAAAGGACGATTTAAATCGGAATATATCGATCGTAGACGAACAATTGTTACAATCAAAGTTGCAGAGAATTGAATTTTCTACAAGTTTAGTTATTATCATTTTTAGCGAAAAGTTGAAAATAGCCGAGTTATTTGACAAAAACAAATTTTTACTTGAATTCAAGATGGCGGGCCGAAGTTTTTTTGGAGAATCCAGTCGTAAATCCGGACTTACGTCTACCAATGAATCTTCCTAACGATTAGAAAGAGCCTTCTCTACCCTTATATCCCGATGGCGCCTCAATCGACGAGGATCCTTCCGCACAAGAGACCTCGATCTATTGCGTCCTCTGCTCCGTCCGCGTCGTCCACCGGAAATGTCACGTTTATCGAATAAAAAATCATTCGACTCCTCGGATATATCGTTATCCTCGACCTCATCGCGCCTATCTCTTCTCCAGCGTCCATCTTCGCGCTCATCCGTTGATTCGTCAAGTGACCTGATTGACCTTGAAGCTTGAGGTTCCCTCTGGGTCTCGTATGACCTTGCGACTCGAAGTTTCGGATCGAGTGTAAGGTCGCCCGGCAAATCGTCCCTGACCTCTGCCCGACCTTGTTCCGGTATGATAATCGAGCTACGATCTTTTCGCTTGCCTGTTTCTCTTTTTTTACCCGTCAACGTCGAGGCCTTGACGTAGCTACGTTTCTTTATCGGTCGAGCGGCACTTTTCGCCTCGTTTGTTTCACCTTGATTGACCTTGTCAGGGTCACTGGAACGTCTCTTCGAGCGTGCATTGAGTAACGACGTTTTGTCATCGCTTTTCGGCGAATCGAACAGCGGTGATGCTTGCTCGACCTCATCTTCGTTTTGTGAAAATTCCAATTGATCGAATTTCGCGTTATTAGCCTCGATCTCGCGTGCCTGCTGTTTACGCTCGATTTGACGCTTAATGTCGTCCTTGATCGAGTCGATTCTTCGCTGTATCTGATCCTCGATTTCTTTCTCGTAATCGAGGTCCGTTAATTCAAGGTCGCTGACCTCACGCGGACTCGCGACTATACTTTTCACCTCGTCGTCCTCGAGATTGGAAGATCCGACCTCGTTGACCTTCGTATCAGTTTCATCGGAGGAATCGACGTTCTCGGAATCGACCTCGAAATCGTCCTCGTAATTGTCCTCGTTGCGAATCTCGCGCTTCGCCACGTCTTTTGCGCTCTTGGAATGGGAGAAACGGTATGGTGTTTTTAAACATATTTTAATCATATTTTAACTATATTTTAACCATATTTTAACATTTTAACTATATTTCAACCACGTTAAACTATATTTTAACCACGTTTAACTATGTTTTAACCACATTTTAACCTTATTTTAACTATATTTCAACCATATTTTAACCATATTTCAACTATATTTTAACCATATTTTAACCACACTGTAACTACATTTTAACCACATTTTAACTATATTTTAACCATATTTTACGCCAATAATTATGATTGGGGTTGTCAACGAACTATGGAAAATTCTACTAATCCTTTTACCATTTATTTTTTGCTCATAATTACCATAGACTTTTTTCTCAGTGTGTGATTGGCCTCGTCGTCGTCGTCGACCTGACCTCGCTCACTTCCATCGTCCTCATCGTCGACCTCGTCCTCGTAAATGGACGCTTCCTTGGAATCCGCGGGAGCATTATTACTATCGTCCACGAGGGCTATGTCCATCGATGATTTATCGTTACGATCGATCGACGTTTCGCGCTTTTCGTTCTTGATCGGTGCAACGGGCTCGTTGTTCCCGTTCAACGATGCCGTCAACCATTCGCGTATGTCATTTATATTTTGGCCATTAATTTCGCTTGACGTTAGCTTACGCGTGAGTAACCTTTGGTAACATTCGATGAAATGTTTCTCGTTCAGCATCAACAGAATTGCAAAGCCAATGCATAAGCACGGTGATTGGAGCTTCATCTTTGGACGATTGCGTCACAGTGGTATCATAATTGAATGTTGTTTTGCAATTACTCGGCTTTTGGGAAATTCGGACATCGGGCGGAGAAGGGTTAGGCTGATCAATGTTTTTTTTTCTCTCTCTCTCTTTACACTTCCTGTCATTGAGAGAAAGACGCGGGAGAATCGTGGAGAGAAACAACGAAAACGCGAAATTTTTCGAATCATTTGCTCGCATAGATTGGTGTTAGGCAAGAAGAATTTTTTTACGCACCATGCTTACGTTAGAATAATTTTTATTTCGCAGATTGGTTACATTATATTAATTAATTGTGTAGAATGTAAAAATAAATACGTAATAAAATCTTTAAATGAAAATATCCTCGCCCATTGTGAACTCGCCCATTGTGAACTTTTGAGTAAAAATTTAAGAAAATGAAGAAAATTTAATTCTATAAAAGTTTGATTTTACCAACTTTTTGTCTACGATCGATATTTTCCGACTTAAAGCTGAAATCAAGTGGCCCGCGTACCCCGCAAAAGACTCCAGCCCTGCCAATGACTGTAATGGCATTTCGACCGAAATCGTTTGTCCGTGAACCCCGCCAAACATCTAGCCCTGCTAATGACTGTAATCATTGGCAGGGCCAATGACTAATCATTGGCAGTGCCAATGACTGTAATAGCATTTCAAGCGAAATGGTGTTTCCAGTGAACACCGTCGAAGGCTGTGTTTGGTACACGTGGCGCCATCTAGCGGCATGTCTGAAAACTCCGTCGAAGACTAATAGGACACGTGGCGACATCTAGCGGTTACCCGAAGAACCCCGCCAAAAAACCCCCAACCCTGCCAATGACTGTAATAGCATTTCGAGCGAAATGGTGTGTCCAGCGAACACCGTCGAAGCTGTGTTTGGTACACGTGGCGACATCTAGCGGTTAGCGAATGAACTACCATCTCAGGACCCCCTCTTCGACAGGGTTCTGAGATGCGCCGCTAGATGGCGCCACGTGTACCATTTACAGGCTTCGCCGGTGTTCGTTGGCCACACGTTTTCGGTCAAAATGCTATTACAGTCATTGGCCGGGCTAGAGTCTTCGCCGGGGTTCCTCGGCTATCCGCTAGATGGCGGCAGGAGTGCTATTAGTCTTCGACCGGGTTTCTCAGCAACGCCGCTAGATGGCGCCACGTGTACTATTCACAGGCTTCACCGGTGTTCGTTGGCCACACGTTTTCGGTCAAAATGCTATTACAGTCATTGGCCGGGCTAGAGTCTTCGCCGGGGTTCCTCGGCTATCCGCTAGATGGCGGCAGGAGTGCTATTAGTCTTCGACCGGGTTTCTCAGCAACGCCGCTAGATGGCGCCACGTGTACTATTCACAGGCTTCACCGATGTTCGTTGGCCACACGTTTTCGGTCAAAATGGTATTACAGTCATTGGCCGGGCTAGAGTCTTCGCCGGGGTTCCTCGGCTGTCCGCTAGATGGCGGCAGGTGTACTATTAGTCTTCGATCGGGTTTCTCAGCAACGCCGCTAGATGGCGCCACGTGTACCATTCACAGGCTTCGCCGGTGTTCGTTGGCCACACGTTTTCGCTCAAAATGCCATTACAGTCATTGGCCGGGCTAGAGTCTTCGCCGGGGTTCCTCGGCTATCCGCTAGATGGCGGCAGGAGTACTATTAGTCTTGGGCAGTGTTTCTCAGATACGCCGCTAGATGGCGCCACGTGTACCATCACGGTCTTTGACGGTGTTCGCTGGCTAACCACTCGATGTCGGTAGGCATACTATCACAGTCATCGGCAGTCTTCGACTTCGCATAACCCCTTAAGGAGTTGCGCTCCATTAAGGGGGTTATTTAATTAGTTAAAATTAATAGTACAACGAGGAAAGGAACGTCGGGTATGACAAACGATATGGACAACATTGTAAATAAAAAACGTTTATTGCAATGAAATTATAATAGAGAAATATGATAATACCAGATTGATTGGATCGAAGCTCGTTTCATAGTTGGCATCCCAAATTGCACAATGGAATAAAACATAATAGTGTATATTTTCTTGTAAATCTAAATAGGCAGCTCTCAAACTACTGTTTGAAAGAAAGAAAAAAAACGTACGAAAGAAAAAAAATATATAAGATTGCACGACATTGAGAATTGTTAGTGAAAGCTTTAATCAAATGGTGATTATTAAAATGTCATATATTTTATCGCAATGAAATAATGAGGATAACAAAAATATTGCCCCGTTGGAATTGTATAGTGAGTAGGATATACCTTTTTTCCTTCTTCTTTTTTTTCTTCTCAATTGGGTAAATACTCATTAACATCTAATTGCTAAGACGTCGAGAGCCGGATTTTTAAAAGTCCAAGCCAATAACAACATCCGACCTCTATCTTATCACGGATTTAAGCTCTAGTTATTGCTTTGTGATACACGTGGTCAACCACGTTCAAACGTGGCGAAATAACAATTGGAATGCTAATTCGTTGCATTCCACAATTGAATTACCCTCTTGTTTGGGTCAAGTATTACGTATATTCGTATGGGAGGGCCTACCACACCAGTTTCACGAAAATTTCACATTTTACACGATAACTCCGAAACTTTTCGACGGATTAAAGAGAAAAAAATCTCAATTGAAGAGGAACATATGACGAAGATTGTCGAAAAAAATCAAGAATTTTGACCGACTAGTTTCAGAGATATAGCGAATTAAAGATTGCACAGTTCTTATGGAAAACAGTGGAAAATTTCACATTTTACACAATAACTCCGAAACTTTTCGATGGATTAAAGAGAAAAAAATCTCAATTGAAGAGGAACATATGACGAAGTTTGTCGAAAAAAATCAAGAATTTCGACCGTCTAGTTTCCGAGATATAGCGAGTTAAAGATTGCACAGTTCTTATGGAAAACAGTGTAAAATTTCACATTTTACACAATAACTCCGAAACTTTTCGGCGGATTAAAGAGAAAAAAATCTCAATTGAAGAGGAACATATGACGAAGTTTGTCGAAAAAAATCAAGAATTTTGACCGTCTAGTTTCCGAGATATAGCGCATTAAAGATTGCACAGTTCTTATGGAAAACAGTGAAAAATTTCACATTTTACACAATAACTCCGAAACTTTTCGGCGGATTGAAGAGAAAAAAATCTCAATTGAAGAGGAACATATGACGAAGTTTGTCGAAAAAAATCAAGAATTTTGACCGACTAGTTTCCGAGATATAGCGAATCAAAGATTGCACAGTGATTATAGCAAACAGTGTAAAATTTCACATTTTACACAATAACTCCGAAACTTTTCGATGGATTAAAGAGAAAAAAATCTCAATTTAAGAAGAACATATGACGAAGTTTGTCGAAAAAAATCAAGAATTTTGGTCGTCTAGTTTCCGAGATATAGCGAATCAAAGATTGCATATGCATTAAAAAGATAGCCTGGCGTGGACGGCCCTACGAGTAAGTAACAAATTGCGGACGATTTCGTACAGGCCCATCAAAACGCTAGATCGATTGGATTAACGCGATTTAATAAAGAATTTCATATAAATATGATGTAACTGTAGCGCAATATAATTTTTTTCAACAAACGTCAAACAGTAATAAAATAAAGCAATACGTAGTAAGCGGAATCTCAACGGTTAACTTGATAAAATTATTAATATTTGTTTTTTTTTCATAAAAGCTCTTCCTCTATATCACAGTCCGCAGTCCCACGAGACTTTGGCCGTTCCATATAATAATAATAATTGCGGAAATTATGCTGGCACGATAAGTGGCGAGCTATAGTACGAAAAATATTTTTATCTTTTAATCGAATAACAATAAATCGATTGTTAGAAATATAATTGCCACTGTTATTTATTGCTTGCCGTTCAGACGAATCGCTCGTTAATTATGTGCCAACTCTAATTATCGATACACCAGCCACAATAATCGAAGGATCTTCAAGGATAATCAAAAAAACTGTCAACAGGCCGCAAGTACGCGAAAAATCGTCGTGGAGCAATGAAAAAACAAAGGAAATTGAAGCTCGAAGCTTCATTCGTGAAACTTTGAGTTTGAAAAAAAAAAACCAAAAATATCCTTACTCTCTTGATTATTCACAAAGTAATCTCGTTATGTGAAAAATCGTAAAAATGCAATTTTTTCTTAAATGGATCTTCTCGCTTCAAAAAAATTTTTTTATAAAAAAATCAATGTAACCACCTTATAGAGGACACTTCAAAGTTTCCAAAACCGTCCTTCAACTTTCCGTACGATCATTAGTACACGAGTTACGAGCAATCAAAGTGAAAAGTGTAATTTTTCCTTTGACAAGCGATAACTCGAAGACGAATAATCGTAGAGAGGGCAAAAAAAACTCAAATTAAAGGAAAAGAATCAATCTAAAAGAAACCTTCCCAACGAAATTGGCAAAAAAAAATTATTCAGGTCTGTGGACCTTCCGAAAGTCGAGGAAAAATTTGGAACATTATTTTTTCGTTGATTTTCTTATAATTTCTCAAAAACGCTCGACTATTCGACATTTTTAAGCCTGCAAACTTAAAACTAGAGACTTCAAGCTTCAATTTGCTTTTTTATTCATCGTTCCACGACGATTTTTCGCCAAGTTACATCCTTTTGAAAATCACCAAAAAAAAAAAAAAAGGCTGGTCTCACGATGTAAAAAAATATCCTCAAAATGTTTAGTTCGAGACAACAGGCAAGTAGAATTTGTGTTTGGGTGTGTCGCGTGTATGTTTGAACGGAGCTTGTTTAGCTTCGATCAAAGCAGCCGGACACGGCCCTCGAACGCGTGGAACAAATTCTTTCTTGTACATGCTCGTGGTAGAATTGGAATTGCCATCGCCCAAACTAATGTGCGATACGTTGGATCGTTTTTGGACTCGTTCGGTCTTCTGACTGGCAAAATTACCGTAATTCTTCGCCTCGGAGTGTGAATAAAATTTACCACCAACGGTCAAATTGTCATGACGTACGACGCGCTGCGGTCTCTCGTAGGTCGATGACGCCCATGGATTGCCATCCTTGTTGTTACGATGTATCGACGTCAAGCTGTGACGATCGTTGCTCTGACTCGAGTTACTTATGTATTGTCCGGACTCGGCAAGATTGGAAATACTTTTGCGCTGATCCGCGGCCGTTGATGATATCGTGTGATGAGCCTCGGTCGACGTCGCGTTGCCCCGTCGATGTAACACCGCGTTGTTTACATCGCTCGATGATGATATTACGTTTTTACGATGATGCGTCGATTTTGTGATTGTATCCTTGTGCGTTTGACTGCTCGCGTGTCCGTTAGTCGATGTCTGATGAGACTCGCTACGTTGGGCGTTCACGTAATCGCGCTTAATCGCGCTTGTCTCTTTGCGCGTGATTCTTATGTCCTCGCGACTGTTGTAACGATTGTCCGAATGACGGGAGCTCGTGTCTTCGCGTGTCAATTGGTTGCTCATTCGCGAACTGTCGTTTCGGCCACTTGACGTTCCTCTTGCGTCTAGTTTCAAAGATACAGCGAATTTAAAGAGTGCACAGTTATTATGGCAAACAGTGGAGAATTTCACATTTTATACGATAACACTCCGAAACTTGTTTACAGATTAAGAAAAAAAATTGCAATTAAAGAGAAGAACATATGGGGAAGTTTGTCGACAAAAAGATCAAGAATTTTGACCGTCCAGTTTCAGAGATATAGCGAATTAAAGATTGCACAGTTCTTGTGGCAGTGGAGAATTTCACATTTCACACAATAATTCCGAAACTTTTCTACGGATTAAAGAAGAAAAAAAATCTCTTTACCATCCATCCTGCCGGAGTCCGTTTCCATGTTCATTTTAGTCACGACTTCTCGGCCAGTCTTCTTCGTATAAGTGTTGTAATTTCGTTGATTGGTCGTTGTCATCGTCGATGTATCGTCGCCCAATGAGAAAGAAGACTCCATGTGGCGTCGACGATTTATCGGCTTGCCCGCTGGCTGAGCAACGTCCTTTTTCCCAGGACCGAAAGACTGGTTGCTCGTCGTTGACGTTTCCATTTCGTTGCTCGTGCGCAAGTCATCCTGACGTTTCTCCGTACGCGAGCCTCTCGCTATGTTACTCGATTTTAGCGTATCACGAGAATCTTCCGTTATCTTTAGACTCTCGTCACGTTTCTTCCGATAAACTTCTTCACTTTCAGCTCTAACCGCCTGCCGCGCGTTGTCCATTTGACGAGGCGTTCGTTTGTTCGCTCGAGGCTCGGGACTTCCGTGATCGAAGTCACCCTCCGGCCGTAGATTGTCGGGATGTCTTATCGGTGCTCTACGCTCGCCAGGACCAACCGAGACTCTTTGAGGCCTGTCAAAGTCACCCTCCGGACAAAGATTGTCCGGTTGTCTTTTGGCCGATGCTCGCTCACCGGAAATCACGTGACTGTAATCGTCTCGGCGATGATCGACGAATTCACCTTCTATTTTTAAATTATCCTCGCGCTTTCGCACATCAACGCGTTCGATTTTCGTCACTCTTTTGTAATCGTCTCGTCGTCGCGTGTCAATTTTTCCCTCCATTCGAAGATTATCCTCGCGGCGTTTAATTTCAATTTTCTTATCGGCGCTCGAAGTTACTTTGTTGCAGTAATCGTCCTGCGACGTCACGCTCACTCGCATCTCGCCTTCCGGATGAAGATTGTCCGGATGCTTGATCGGTGAACGCCTCTCGCCTGGACCAACGACACTTTTTTCCGCTCTTACGAAATCACCTTCGGGCTTGAGATTGTCGCGGGGCTTTTTCGCGACAGGCCTATCAGCCGGATGAAATTCTTCATGATCCGGACGTACGAATTCACCTTCAGGATGTAAATTATCCTCGTGACGTATCAACTTTCTTCTTTCAGCTTGAATGAATTTCGTCTCTGTGCGCTTTTCAAAGTTACCCTCCATACGAAGATTATCCTCGTGTCTCGTGACTTCCGTTCTTTCGCCACGTGTCACGTTGTAATCGTTGCGACGACGCATGTCCATTTGTTCACCTTCGATCTTCAAATTGTCCTCGTGACGTACAACGTCGACTTTTTCGATTCTTCTCGACGCGGTGTAGTCGTCGCGTTTGTTGTAAACGTCGAATTCACCCTCGGGCTTCAAATTGTCAGGGTGTTTGATCGGTGAACGCCTCTCGCCTGGACCAACGACACTTTTTTCCGCTCTTACGAAATCACCTTCGGGCTTGAGATTGTCGCGGGGCTTTTTCGCGACAGGCCTATCAGCCGGATGAAATTCTTCATGATCCGGACGTACGAATTCACCTTCAGGATGTAAATTATCCTCGTGACGTATCAACTTTCTTCTTTCAGCTTGAATGAATTTCGTCTCTGTGCGCTTTTCAAAGTTACCCTCCATACGAAGATTATCCTCGTGTCTCGTGACTTCCGTTCTTTCGCCACGTGTCACGTTGTAATCGTTGCGACGACGCATGTCCATTTGTTCACCTTCGATCTTCAAATTGTCCTCGTGACGTACAACGTCGACTTTTTCGATTCTTCTCGACGCGGTGTAGTCGTCGCGTTTGTTGTAAACGTCGAATTCACCCTCGGGCTTCAAATTGTCAGGGTGTTTGATCGGTGAACGCCTCTCGCCTGGACCAACGACACTTTTTTCCGCTCTTACGAAATCACCTTCGGGCTTGAGATTGTCGCGGGGCTTTTTCGCGACAGGCCTATCAGCCGGATGAAATTCTTCATGATCCGGACGTACGAATTCACCTTCAGGATGTAAATTATCCTCGTGACGTATCAACTTTCTTCTTTCAGCTTGAATGAATTTCGTTTCTGTACGCTTTTCAAAGTTACCCTCCATACGAAGATTATCCTCGTGTCTCGTGACTTCCGTTCTTTCGCCACGTGTCACGTTGTAATCGTTGCGACGACGCATGTCCATTTGTTCACCTTCGATCTTCAAATTGTCCTCGTGACGTACAACGTCAACTTTTTCGATTCTTCTCGACGCGGTGTAGTCGTCGCGTTTGTTGTAAACGTCGAATTCACCCTCGGGCTTCAAATTGTCAGGGTGTTTGATCGGTGAACGCCTCTCGCCTGGACCAACGACACTTTTTTCCGCTCTTACGAAATCACCTTCCGGCTTGAGATTGTCTTTTGGCTTTTTTACGATTGGCCTTTCAGCCGGACGGAATTCTTCGTGCTCGTGACGCAGAAAATCTCCTTCAGTTTTAAGATTGTCCGTTTGTTTGATCGGAGATCTTCGCTCCCCCGGACCAAACGAACTTTTACGAGGTCTTTCGAATTCACCTTCCGGTTTGAGATTGTCGATTGGCTTTTTGGCAATCGGACGCTCGGCTGGACGATATCCTTTGTGCTCGGGACGTGCAAAGTCACCCTCGGGATGAAGATTGTCCGCGTGTTTTATCGGTGATCTTCTCTCGGCTGGACCAACGTGAGCTTTTCGAGGTCTCTCGAATTCTCCTTCCGGTTTTAAATTATCTTTAGGCTTCTTCGCTACGGGCCTTTCAGCTGGTCGGAACTTTTCGTATTCGGGACGCTCGAATTCACCCTCCGGATGTAAATTATCCTCGTGACGTATAGGCGTTCTTCTTTCGGCTGGACTGTATTCGATTGTCGTACGTTTCTCAAAATCACCCTCCATATGAAGATTATCCTCGTGTCTTATGACTTCCGTTCTCTCGCCGCGTGTCACGTTGTAATCGTTGCGACGTTTCATATCGAGATATTCACCTTCGATTTTCAGATTATCCTCGTGTCTTGTGACTTCCGTTCTCTCGCCGCGTATCACGTTGTAGTCGTTGCGACGTTTCATGTCGAGATATTCACCTTCGATTTTCAGATTGTCCTCGTGGCGTATTACGTCTACTTTGTCAATTGTTCGGACATTTGTGTAATCGTCGCGTGATCTGTGTATGTCTATTTCACCTTCTGACTTGAGATTGTCCGAATGTTTGATTGGTGAACGTCTTTCGCCTGGTCCAACTGGAGCTTTGTGAGGTCTCTCGAAATCTCCTTCCGGTTTCAAGTTATCCGTTGGTTTCTTTACTACGGGTCTTTCCGCTGGACGGAATACATCGTGTTCAGGTCTTACGAAATCTCCTTCCGGTCTGAGGTTATCGGCATGCTTGATTGGTGATCGTCTTTCGCCGGGACCAACCGGAGCTTTGTGAGGTCTCTCGAAATCTCCTTCCGGTTTCAAGTTATCCGTTGGTTTCTTGACTACAGGCCTTTCCGCTGGACGGAATTCATCGTGTTCAGGTCGTACGAAATCTCCTTCAGGCCTAAGATTGTCCGAATGTTTAATTGGTGAACGTCTTTCGCAGGGACCAACCGGAGCTTTGTGAGGCCTCTCGAAATCTCCTTCCGGTTTCAAGTTATCCGTTGGTTTCTTGACTACTGGTCTTTCCGCTGGACGGAATTCATCGTGTTCAGGTCTTACGAAATCTCCTTCCGGTCTGAGGTTATCGGCATGCTTGATTGGCGATCGTCTTTCGCCTGGTCCTACCGGAGCTTTATGGGGCCTCTCGAAATCTCCTTCCGGTTTCAAGTTATCCGTTGGTTTCTTTACTACGGGTCTTTCCGCTGGACGGAATTCATCGTGTTCAGGTCTTACGAAATCTCCTTCCGGTCTGAGGTTATCGGCATGCTTGATTGGCGATCGTCTTTCGCCTGGTCCTACCGGAGCTTTATGGGGCCTCTCGAAATCTCCTTCCGGTTTCAAGTTATCCGTTGGTTTCTTGACTACAGGCCTTTCCGCTGGACGGAATTCATCGTGTTCAGGTCGTACGAAATCTCCTTCAGGCCTAAGATTGTCCGAATGTTTAATTGGTGAACGTCTTTCGCCTGGTCCTACCGGAGCTTTGTGAGGCCTCTCGAAATCTCCTTCCGGTTTCAAGTTATCCGTTGGTTTCTTGACTACGGGTCTTTCCGCTGGACGGAATACATCGTGTTCAGGTCTTACGAAATCTCCTTCCGGTCTGAGGTTATCGGCATGCTTGATTGGTGATCGTCTTTCGCCGGGACCAACCGGAGCTTTGTGAGGCCTTTCGAAATCTCCTTCCGGTTTCAAGTTATCCGTTGGTTTCTTAACTACGGGCCTTTCGGCTGGACGGAATTCGTCGTGTTCAGGTCGCACAAAGTCACCTTCAGGCCTGAGGTTGTCGGAATGTTTTATTGGTGAACGTCTTTCGCCTGGCCCAACCGGAGCTTTGTGAGGCCTCTCGAAATCTCCTTCCGGTTTCAAGTTATCCGTTGGTTTCTTGACCACGGGTCTTTCCGCTGGACGGAATTCATCGTGTTCAGGTCGTACGAAATCTCCTTCAGGCCTCAAATTGTCCGAATGTCTAATTGGCGAACGTCTTTCGCCCGGTCCAACCGGAGCTTTATGAGGCCTCTCGAAATCTCCTTCCGGTTTCAAGTTATCCGTTGGTTTCTTGACTACGGGCCTTTCCGCTGGACGGAATTCATCGTGTTCAGGTCTTACGAAATCTCCTTCCGGTCTGAGGTTATCGGCATGCTTGATTGGTGATCGTCTTTCGCCGGGACCAACCGGAGCTTTGTGAGGCCTCTCGAAATCTCCTTCCGGTTTCAAGTTATCCGTTGGTTTCTTTACTACGGGTCTTTCCGCTGGACGGAATTCATCGTGTTCAGGTCTTACGAAATCTCCTTCCGGTCTGAGGTTATCGGCATGCTTGATTGGTGATCGTCTTTCGCCGGGACCAACCGGAGCTTTATGAGGCCTCTCGAAATCTCCTTCCGGTTTCAAGTTATCCGTTGGTTTCTTTACTACGGGTCTTTCCGCTGGACGGAATACATCGTGTTCAGGTCGTACGAAATCGCCTTCAGGCCTCAAATTGTCCGAATGTCTAATTGGCGAACGTCTTTCGCCCGGTCCAACCGGAGCTTTATGAGGCCTCTCGAAATCTCCTTCCGGTTTCAAGTTATCCGTTGGTTTCTTGACCACGGGTCTTTCCGCTGGACGGAATACATCGTGTTCAGGTCTTACGAAATCTCCTTCCGGTCTGAGGTTATCGGCATGCTTGATTGGTGATCGTCTTTCGCCGGGACCAACCGGAGCTTTGTGAGGCCTTTCGAAATCTCCTTCCGGTTTCAAGTTATCCGTTGGTTTCTTAACTACGGGCCTTTCGGCTGGACGGAATTCGTCGTGTTCAGGTCGCACAAAGTCACCTTCAGGCCTGAGGTTGTCGGAATGTTTTATTGGTGAACGTCTTTCGCCTGGCCCAACCGGAGCTTTGTGAGGCCTCTCGAAATCTCCTTCCGGTTTCAAGTTATCCGTTGGTTTCTTGACCACGGGTCTTTCCGCTGGACGGAATTCATCGTGTTCAGGTCGTACGAAATCTCCTTCAGGCCTCAAATTGTCCGAATGTCTAATTGGCGAACGTCTTTCGCCCGGTCCAACCGGAGCTTTATGAGGCCTCTCGAAATCTCCTTCCGGTTTCAAGTTATCCGTTGGTTTCTTGACTACGGGCCTTTCCGCTGGACGGAATTCATCGTGTTCAGGTCTTACGAAATCTCCTTCCGGTCTGAGGTTATCGGCATGCTTGATTGGTGATCGTCTTTCGCCGGGACCAACCGGAGCTTTGTGAGGCCTCTCGAAATCTCCTTCCGGTTTCAAGTTATCCGTTGGTTTCTTTACTACGGGTCTTTCCGCTGGACGGAATTCATCGTGTTCAGGTCTTACGAAATCTCCTTCCGGTCTGAGGTTATCGGCATGCTTGATTGGTGATCGTCTTTCGCCGGGACCAACCGGAGCTTTATGAGGTCTCTCGAAATCTCCTTCCGGTTTCAAGTTGTCCGTTGGTTTCTTGGCGACGGTCCTTTCCGCTGGACGGAATACATCGTGTTCAGGTCGTACGAAATCTCCTTCAGGCCTAAGATTGTCCGAATGTTTAATTGGTGAACGTCTTTCGCCGGGACCAACCGGAGCTTTATGAGGCCTCTCGAAATCTCCTTCCGGTTTCAAGTTATCCGTTGGTTTCTTGACTACAGGCCTTTCCGCTGGACGGAATTCATCGTGTTCAGGTCTAACGAAATCTCCTTCTGGTCTCAGATTATCGGAATGCTTGATTGGCGATCGTCTTTCACCGGGACCAACCGGAGCTTTGTGAGGTCTCTCGAAATCTCCTTCCGGTTTCAAGTTATCCGTTGGTTTCTTGACCACGGGTCTTTCCGCTGGACGGAATTCATCGTGTTCGGGTCGCACAAAGTCACCTTCAGGCCTAAGATTATCCGCATGTTTGATAGGCGCCCGACGTTCAGCAGGCTCGAAAGGCTGTCGTTCTCTCTCAGGGAATTCCCCTTCCGGAAAGAGATTATCCGGATGTCGAACAATCGGAGCCCTGTCGCCAGGTCCATAATAAATTTCTTCAGGCCTTTCGAAAGTTCCTTCCGGTCTCAGATTATCCGAATGTCTGATGGGTTTGCGTCGTTCACCAGGTGTATACGTGTCTTTCGCACGATCGGCAAAGTTTCCCTCGGTCTTAAGATTATCGTCGTGTCTGATGGGCGTTCTTTTCTCAGCCGGGCGATAAGGCTCGTATTGTCTCTCCGGGAAATTACCTTCGGGAAACAAATTGTCAGGATGCCTTACAATTGGGGCACGTTCGCCCGGTGCGTAAGGCACGTTGACGGGTCGCGTAAAATTGCCCTCGGGATGCAAATTATCCGAGTGTTTTATCGGCTGACGACGTTCTCCAGGCGTGTACTCGTCTTTTGGCCTAACCTCAAAAGGTCCTTCCGGTCTGAGATTATCCTGCGGACGTTTGACATCCGCACGATCGCCTCTTGTTATTGGCTTGTAATCGTCCTTGGGACGTCCCGCGAAAGTTCCTTCCGGTTTCAGATTGTCCTGCGGCTTTTTAACTTCCGGTCTTTCGCCTCTCGTTATCGGCTTGTAATCGTCTTTCGGCCTAACCTCGAAAGGTCCCTCGGGCTTGAGATTATCGTCGCGTCGTACGATTGTGCTGATGCTGCTTCGATAATCCGTCTCGTCGAAATTACGATATTCCTCGTGGCTCGTTGTTACGTTTGAGACGTGATCGCTGCGCGAATAAAATCGATCCACTTGATCGTGCTCCGTTGGTCGTTTTTGTGGTTGACGCTCGATTTTTTCGTGCACGTGGAAGTCGTCCTTCGTGTGAGAGGTGCCCTGCAGGGGGAGAGGGCCAAAAAAAAAAAAGGCATTTTCGTTCTTGAGGGACATGTTTCGTCTTCTGTTGCAGAGTGCGCGGATGTTTGGGTTTCGTTGTCGGAAAATCCGTAGTTTGTTTGGGTTTCGATGTCGGAAAAATCCATAGTTTGTTTGGGTTTCGATGTCGGAAAAATCCATAGTTTGTTTGGGTTTGTTTGGGTTTCGATGTCGGAAAAATCCATAGTTTGTTCGGGTTTCATTGGCGAACCCAAACAAACCCAAACAAAATCCATAGTTTGTTTGGGTTTCATTGTAGGAAAATTCTTGGTTTGTTTGGGTTTGATTGTCGGAAAATCTATAGTCTGTTTGGGTTTGTTTTTCGGAAAATACATAGTCTGTTTGGGTTTGTTTTTCGGAAAATCCATAGTTTGTTTGGGTTTGATTGTCGGAAAATACATAGTCTGTTTGGGTTTGTTTTTCGGAAAATCCATAGTCTGTTTGGGTTTGTTTTTCGGAAAATCCATAGTCTGTTTGGGTTTGTTTTTCGGAAAATCCATAGTCTGTTTGGGTTTGTTTTTCGGAAAATCCATAGTCTGTTTGGGTTTGATTGTCGGAAAATCCATAGTCTGTTTGGGTTTGATTGTCGGAAAATACATAGTCTGTTTGGGTTTGTTTTTCGGAAAATTCATAGTCTGTTTGGGTTTGATTGTCGGAAAATCCATTGTTTGGGTTTGATTATCGGAAAATCCATTGTTTGGGTTTGATTGTCGGAAAATCCATTGTTTGGGTTTGATTGTCGGAAAATCCATAGTTCGTTTGGGTTTTCTTACATCGCAATGTCGAAAAAATGCATTTTGGGAAAATACGTAAGTTGTTTGGAACGAATTATTGAAAAGTACGTAGTTCGTTTGGGTTTTGTTTGTGATTGCATTATACGAGAGTGCATAGATTTTTGGATTTATTTGCGTTTGTGGTTGGGCTGTTTGGGTTGAATTTTCGTTTTCTTGGGTTTGCGTTAATAAAAAAATAAAAAATAAAAAATAAAAAATACAAAAATTACAACCGGCGACTCTTTGACGGGAAAGCTTACCGTGAATTCTCCCTCTCCGACGGTAAGGTTGTCCGTACGTTTGATCATTTCGGCGCGTTTGATTGTACGATGATCGATGTATTCGGTACGCGACGTTGTCTCGTCGTTGAATTCACCCTCGACTTTGGTGTACGTGTTGCGACGTATCGGGCTCGGACGTTCACCGTGATGACCGGTGAAAACAAGCTCGCTCGTTGTCAGACCTGAATTTTTTTTTTTTTTATTGCATCGATATTAAGGTGGGGGAGGAAAATTTTGTGTAAATTTTTTTTTTTTTTTTTTACGTAAATTGCCAAAGCTTCGATAAAAATTGTTCTTACCATCGATATCACCCTCCGGTCTCAAGTTGTCCTGTGGTCGTTTCATTGGCATTCGTTCACCCAATTTTGGCGCGTCTTCCTTCGGTCTGCGATGAAATTCACCCTCCGGTCTCAAATTGTCCTCGGGCCGTTTGAAAGAAGCTCTCAGACCTCGCGTTCCAACGTAATCCGTTCTTCTCTCACCGACAAAATCACCCTCCGTATGAAGATTATCCTCGTGATGATACGCGACACTGCGCTCAACGTGCTTCTCGTCGTATTCGTCGCGATACGATGTTAACGTCGTTACGGCCTCGTCGTGAGGAATCTCCAAATGATCCTCCGGCAAATTGTGAGGACAACGATGTCGACTGGAAAACGATATATATAATTATAAATTATAACAATGTGATTTTGTATATATATATATATATATATATATATATATATATATATATATTGACCGACGTTTTTCTTCCTAATCTTTTTTCATTAGTTATTAACAATAATGTCACTTTGCCTCGATAAAACATTATTTAAAAAATCCAAAATGTTTTTGGGTTTGTTTGGGTTTGTTTTCCTCGCAAAAGCGAGGAAAAAAAATATTCAAAAATCTCTTTTTGATTTCTCTATTCTCTAGAGAACGCAAACAAACCCAAACAAACCCAAACAAAATAGAGATTTCGTTATTTTGAGAAAAAAAACTCTTTTTTTTTAATTATTAAATTTTCTCTTATTTTTAAATTATTAAATTTAATATATATATATATATATATATATATATATTAAATTATTAAATTTAATATATATATATATATATATATATATATATATATAATTTAAAAAAAAGAGTTTTTTTTTCTCAAAATAAAGAAATCTCTATTTTGTTTGGGTTTGTTTGGGTTCTCTAGAGAATAGAGAAATCAAAAAGAGATTTATATATATATATATATATATATATATATATATATATATATATATATATATATTGACCGACGTTTTTCTTCGTAACATTTTTTTTTCATTATTTATTAACAATAATGTCACTTTTCCTCGATAAAACATTATTTAAAAAATCCAAAATGTTTTTGGGTTTGTTTGGGTTTGTTTTCCTCGCAAAAGCGAGGAAGCAAAATATTCAAAAATCTCTTTTTGATTTCTCTATTCTCTAGAGAACCCAAACAAACCCAAACAAAATAGAGATTTCTTTATTTTGAGAAAAAAAACTCTTTTCATATATATATATATATATATATATATATATATATATATATGGCCCGACGTTTTTCTTCGTAACATTTTTTTTTCATTATTTATTAACAATAATGTCACTTTTCCTCGATAAAACATTATTTCAAAAATTCAAAATGTTTTTTTTTTTTCTTCTTCCCGATTGATTCATTTTTAATTTTACATTATTGTTAATAATAATTGATGATTTAAGTCAATATTATTAACTTAATTTTCAAAACTTTATTATTAAATTAACTTGATTATTTAAAAAAATTAACGTCAATTATTGTTAATAATAATGCAATTTTTCCTTCGCAAAAGCGAGGAAAAAAAATATTCAAAAATCTGTTTTCGATTACTCTATTTTATTTCCCTATTCTCTATTCTCTAGAGAACCCAAAACAAACCCAAACAAACTTTTTTTTTACAAAGTCGATCCACGTAAAAATGAATGTCCAAAGGATTCTTCGTTCATCCGACTTATTCCTTCAAAATTCTTTTTTTTTTCTTTTTTCTTTCAAATTACCCTAACTCGTGCTTATACGTAAACTGATCAAATTCACAAGAATGCAATTCACACTCCGATGACAATTGGAATAAGTTGAGATGAACAAATATTGATAACCTCCGTCTGGCACAGTCTCGCGTTATCATTGATATGATTTTTCTTTCACGAAAGAGCAAGAGATATGTGTCAAGGCATAGGTCAATTAATTACGTATAATTGGAACACGAAAAAAAAAAAAGCTCTATCAAATTCTCCAAAATGCCGCATAACGTATATTAATATTAACACACGAGTATTTTTCCACATTTCGTATCAGTCTCGTTATCCTTTGATATTTTTGATGTTAAAGAAAATGATCAAAGGACGAAGACGAGGCCATAACGTTTATTGCCAATACTCGATCGAGTTGAAATTTGCAACGTCTGGAATTTTTGTAGTTCTGTTTTTCAGTCTGATCGACTTTGTTTTTTTTTTTTTTTTTTCCTTTTTTTTCGATCGATTGGAAAGTACACGTGCCTTTTAAAGGAACAAGGACGAAGTGTTAAGGAGCAAATACGTAGTGGAGAAAATAAATCGTGATTGCGATATTTTGCTCGATCATAGCACTGGCCACTTCGATCGAGCCAAGCTCTTTTGATCGATTCAACGTGAGGCCACGATGGCATTCCTTTGAAGGTAGTACTGTCTCGTGTCCCACTTAAAAACGCCTCGGATACATGTGTGTAAGATGGGAAGAAAAATAAATAAATAAAAATGAAAAAATAAAATAAATAAAATTAAATTAAAATAAAGGAAAAAAGAACGGAACGAGGCGATCGAAAAAAAAATAAAATAAAACACTGCTACACGTGTCCTCGTTGCTTTTCAATTTGGGTTTGGGAGTCAGTTTGGGTTTGTTTGGGTTCGATCGAATAAAATAAATAAAGTTAAACTTGTCAACTCCGCTTCTCAAGTTGTGTTGACAAGTTGACTAATCAAAAATAAAAATAGAAATAAAAAAAAAAAATAACTAAAAATAGAAATAAATTAAAAAAAAAATTGAAATAAATTTTTTTAAATTAGCAATAAATAAAAGAAATACTAAAAACAAAAGAATAAATAAATAACGAAAAATAAAAGCAAATTGACGCGTTGACTAATGAAAAATAGAAATAAAAATAAATAAAAAAAATAGAAATATTTAAAAAAATAGAAAAAAAATAGAAATATAAAAAAAAATTGAAATAAATTTTTTTAAATTAGCAATAAATATTTAAAAAATAGAAAAAAAAAATTGAAATAAATATAAAAAAAAATTGAAATAAATTTTTTCAAATTAGCAATAAATAACAAAAATACGAAAAACAAAAAAATAAATAAATAACGAAAAATAAAATCAAATTGACGCGTTGACTGATGAAAAATAGAAATAAAAATAAATAAAAAAAATAGAAATAAATACAAAAAAAAAAAAAATAGAAAAAAATAGAAATTAAAAAATATAGAACTAAATTAAAAAAAAATAGTAATAAACTTAAAAAAAAATAGAAATAAATTAAAAATACAAAATACAAAATAAATGTATTCAACTCAACTTTAACTTAACATCGAAGCGATGTGGGGACTTACCCGCAGGTGCAAAGTTCGCAAATACATTGCTCCTTCATCGGGATCTTCTTGAGTAAATCGCGAGGCGTCGGTACACGGTCGTAATTCGTATCGTCGCCGTCCAACGAGTCCGGCGTTTGATCGCCCGGTCGCCCTTTGTCCGGTTGTACGCCATCTTGTCTCGGACGTTCGGGCGAACGGCTGGGTTTACCGGCAGCCGGACGTGGCTTTTCGGGACTCTCGTGCACGTCCGTACGCGGCTTTTTCGTTTCATCCGCCACGTCCGGACGTGGCCGTTTGGATTCATCCTCCACGTCCGGACGTGGCCGTTTGGATTCATCCGCCACGTCCGGGCGTGGCCGTTTGGATTTATCCGCCACGTCCGGGCGTGGCCGTTTGGATTTATCCGCCACGTCCGGACGTGGCTGTTTGGATTTATCGTCTTCATCCGGACGTGGCTGTTTGGGTTTACGTGCTGGCACGTCCGGCTTTCTGCTTGGTTTACCAGCAGCCGGTATTGGCTTGACCGCTTGGGCGACGTAATTTCGTGGCTTTTCCGGTGACTTTGGTTCGGGTGATCTTGAGAAGAAGAAGAAAAGATAAAAAAAAAAAAAAAAAAAAAAAAAACGCTGACGTGCGGATATTCCAAGGAGACCGAAGACTTCTTTTTTTTTTTTTTTTATTTATTTTTACTAACCTTTCGGACTTCGGTAGTTCGGCCGAGTGGCTAGGAATTTCGTCCGACTGACGTGGCCGGCTTGGCTTACCAGCTGCCGGAAGTGTCTTCGGTTTTTCGTCTTCTCGCGGATGAATGCCGGGACCATTGGGAGACGATGATGATGATGATGGTGATGATGATGATGGCCTCTTGATTGGTGACTCGTCGATTCTTTCGTAATTCGTTTCGTCGACATCTCTCGCTACCATAATACTCCTCGTCACCGTTTCATCGTCGATGAATTCCTTCGTTGATGATGACTCGACGACATCTTTCTGCGATACGGACAAATAAGGAAAAAATCTCATGTAAAATTTGATAAATTTTTTTTCTTCTTCTTCATACTTTGAACCGGAAATTTTATTATCGCGATCCAAAAATTCGCACAAAATCGAATTTTATTTCAATAAATATTGACGTTGGAGAAAAATCTTTCCTACGAAAGTTGTAGCTTATAAAACGATTGAACTTTTATGTTCTATAAAATTTTGGTCTAAAACCATTTTGTTTCGAGAAAAATGGGATTATGCTCCAGTAGGTACGTTTCCGGAGTGGAATTGTCGTTTTTTTTTTTTTTTTTTTTTTTTTTTATAGGACCCAAATTATATAAGTCTATCGAGATTTATATGACATTCGAAGATCTGGCCACAGCCCTCCCTTCCCCCAATTTGGATGTATCAAATTAAAGAAGTAGAACTCCTACGCTCAAGGCAATGGAGAGAGTCAAGTGATAATTTTTCTTAATCGTGACGATTACCTCTCCCGTTACCGTATACGTCGTACTCGTTAAACACGGTTGAATGCACTGGAGAATTTTCTACCCTATATATTTTTATCACCCGCCAATAAAGTGAAAACGAAAAAATATTTTATATATGAATATTTATTATCATAATATATGAATATTTATTATTATAATATATGATATATATTATATTAATATTATAATACAATACAATTATATTATATTATTTAATATATTATATTCGTAAAATTTTTTATATTTTTTTTAATTTTTTAAAAATATATAAATATAGTAAAATAATATAATTTATATATTTCATATATGAATATTTATTGTTATAATATATAATATATATTATATTAATATTATAATACAATATAATTATGATATAATATTATATTATAATTTTATATAATTATATTTGGGTTTGTTTGGGTTATAATTATAATTATTATACTTATTATATATTATATTATATTCATAATATTTTTTATATTTTTAATTTTTTTCATAAATAAATAAATATATAAAAAATATTTTATATATTTCATATACGAATATTTATTATGATAATATATAATATATAATATATAAATACTATAATATAATTGTATTAATATTATAATACAATATAATCATAATATAATAATATATTATAATTTTATATAATTATATTTGGGTTTGTTTGGGTTATAATTATAATTATTATACTTATTATATATTATGTTATATTATATTCATAATATTTTTTATATTTTTAAATTTTTTTACAAATAAATAAATATATAAAAAATATTTTATATATTTCATATACGAATATTTATTATGATAATATATAATATATAATATATAATATATAAATACTATAATATAATTGTATTAATATTATAATACAATATAATCATAATATAATAATATATTATAATTTTATATAATTATATTGTTTGGTCTTGTTTGGGTTATAATTATAATTATTATACTTATTATATATTATGTTATATTATATTCATATTTTTTATATTAAAAATTTTTTTTTCATAAATAAATAAATAAAATATTTTATATATTTCATATATGAATATTTATTATTATAATATATAATATATATTATATTAATAATATAATATAATATTATATTATAATTTTATATATGAATATTTATTATTATAATATATATTATATTAATACTATAATATAATTTTCTTAATTATATAATATAATTGCATTAATATTATAATGTAATATATTATATTATATACATAATATTTTTTATATTTTAAAAACTTTTTCATAAATATATTAATATATAAAAAATATTTTATATATGAATATTCCAATACAATATAATTATAATATAATATAATGTTATAATTATATATATATATATATATATATATATATATATATATATCAAAGCTACCGTAAATTCGGCAAAGCGCACTTTCACCGCATAAGCAAATTTCACGCTTATTCGTTGCATAGTTCCCTCGCATGCTCGAAATTCGCGTAAAGCAATCTCTCTTTCGAGGTGCAAAAATTACGAGCACTGTGAAGGAATATCGACTTTGAAAATGATAAGAGAGACGCCAATTCCCTATATAAAGTTTGCACCATTGTATAGATTGATGAACTGTACTCTCTGCGTGTTCGATCCTCGAACTGGGTCGCTATTTTGTTTGCACGTATATGTATATGTGTGTGTGTGTGTGTTTAACCCAAACAGTTTGCCGTTCCATTTGCCTCGTTTTCGAGCACGATCGCTCCATAATTAATGCGATTTAATCGCAACGGCGTGAATTTAGACGAAACGTTTTCGTGAATTGACTTGTATGAAATTTTTTTTTCAATGAAACACTTTTATTACCATTTTGCGATAAAATGTTACCATATGGTACGATTTTTTACAATGTGGTACGATTTTATAACAATTTGATACCATTTATCGCAATGTGGTACCATTTTATTGCAACACGGTATCATTTATTACATTTTATCGCGACACTGCCCAAATTCAGCGATGATGCAACGTGGCTCGTTAAGCTTCGGTTGTAGCAACGAACAAATTGATTCTGTTGCCGAGCTCGATTCTTACGATACGTTCACGACCTTGTGTTGCCAGTTGAATTGGTAATAATGCCACTTGTGGTAGCTCGTTGACTATTCGTCGTTGTATATATGCGGCTCGACGTTTCAAATTATATCCATATATTCACGAAACGTGAGATTAGATTCAATTGTCCCATTTACATCGTTTAGACAGTATTTTTGTATAGGAATTCGAAGAAAATCACTTTTTTTTTAATAAAACAATTTGATTATTCTGCAGATCTTTCTGAATACGTCTGTGAAAAGCGTTCGAAGATACGCGTAAAATTAGCCGGGAGTGCACTCCCCAAGTCTATACTCCTTATAATTTCTCATTGTACAAATTGGGCGGTTTTGGTATTTGGTCGTTTTGTAAAAGTCTTCCGAAATCCTCAATCCGGAGTGTGAAGTTCGGGGGGGGGGGGGGAAAAATAGAAGTACGCTCGGGGAGTGTACTCCTTTGTTTCACAACTCATCAACGACGATATCTCGGCAACTAATCAACCGATTGAGCTCAAATTTTTCACGCACCTTCGGTAGACTGTTTTTTCAAAGTTTTCACCAAAATTGATGCAAAATCTTTTCTTTTTTTTTTTTAGACAAAAATTCATTTCCAAAGTTTAGAGCATTCCGCCGGTCTGTAAATTTTCCTTTTTGTCCAATGACAAAATGACATTCGAAATAGATCGGAGGGAAAAGCTGCGATTGTTTTTTTTTTTTTTTTTTTTTTTTTTTCCAGATACGACACTCTACGGCTTTGCAGACCTTGAGAACGTTTCGTAGCGCATTATCGATTAATTGTGTTGCATGTGAATAACAGTGAAGAGGAATATCGATTCCAGTTGCGAGAAAGTTTCGTTTATGTGGAAGAAGAAAAGAAAAAAAAAAAGACAAATAAATCGTGTGGAAAATTCTCCGTGTCTGCGTATTCAACCTCGGCGTGTCAGCACGTGTCATGAAAATTCCCTCATCGATCCAGCGACTTTGTTACGTGCCGAGAATCGTTTTTATCGTTTCAGCGTTCTCTTTCATTGTTTTCTCTCAAGGGGGGGGAAATACGGAATCAAAAATGGGTTTGTTTGGGTTTGAACCCAAACAAACCCATTTCAAATTTCGTTTTTATCTTTATTTTAAGTTTTTTTTTTTAAAGATAATATAATAGTCATAAGATAATATTTAAGAATTTTTAGTTTTTTTATTTGTTTTATTTTATTTTTATTTATTCGTTTTTATCTTTGAATTTGTTTGGGTTAGGTTTAAGGGGTGAAATATTTGTACGGGTTTAAGGGGGACGGGGGAATATTTGTACAAATTTTTGTTTGGGTTTGTTTGGGTTTGTGAGGGGAGACCGAATACGCGCAGGTAAAGCAAACCCAAACAAACCCAAACAAATTTTTATTTTAGATTTTCATTTTGAAGTGAAAATGTAAAATAAAAATTTGTACAAATATTTCCCTCCTTAACGACGTCATCTCCAACGACATATCCAGGATATCTCGTAATTTCCGCACACGCTGCTTTACCTGCGCGTAATTGTTCTCCCCTCCCTCCCTCCCTCTCTCTCTCTCTCCCCCTCCCTCTCTCTCTCTCTCTCTCTCTCCCTCTCTCCCTCTCTCTCTCTCTCTCTCTTCATCATCATGGTCAGACGCGGTCAACCAATGGATCAGATTTATTTTTAGTTCTCATGTGTGAGAACAACACAATCAACTGCTAGTGTGTGTGTGTTCCAATGGTTTGCTCTCCAATTGATCGCGGAGGAGGATCCAGGAGCGAGGCCATTGACGAGAGTGAAAGTACGAATGGACTGATAATTTTTTCATAATTTTAAAAAATTTTATAATTAATAATATATATATATATTATATATTATATATTATATATTATATATTATAATTATAATAATTAAATAAATAATCATTATTTATTATTAATTAGAATTATAATTAATAATAAATAATAATTTTTATAAATTATTATAGTCATAATTTTTTAATTTTTTAAATAATTTTTCGTAATTTTTCATCGCGTAATTCATTGAATGCGCGATGTTTATTGCACTATTGAGACGAAAAGAAGAAGAAAAATAGGTCGAAAGGTAAAAAAAAAATTAAAACTTTTGCCTTAAGGTGAGGACTTACTGAATCCTGGACAACGCTTGTCCTGACACCAGTAACGACGTGCTCGTCAATGACGTTCTTGATGTCGGTGATGGATGTGAAACTGGACGAATGATCAATTACGTAAGACGAATGCTGAACAATCGCCGAAGCTACGATGGTATCATTGACATTGGTGAGGTCGGACGTGTCATTGACGATCGTGTCCGAATCTCGAAAAACGATCGTTTGACTAGGATAAGTCTCATCCGATTTGCCAGGTCTCTGGTCCTTTTTGTCAACCGGCAATGTCGTTTTTTCAACTTTCGGCGCGTCATCTTGACGTTTGGCTTTCTCGTATACGAAAGATCCGTCCCAGGTCGACGAGCCTGGCTTCTGTGGACGCAGAGAACGATCCGTTGGACTTTTTTCCGGACTTTCGGTACGACTTCGTGGACCGGAAACGTCTTTGTCCTCAGGAGCAGCCTTGGAAGGCCTTCCTGTTGGCTTTTCCGGACTCTTGCGATCCGGCACGTCCGTCAATGTAGTGGAAACGCTTGTGAAGTCTTTTGAGCTTTTCACCGTATTGGAAACGTCAATGGTATCGATTGTTGAATGTTTCTTGGTGGTCGGTGTGGATGGAACGTCCTTCGGACGTTCCTTGGAATCGCTGGATTTGGGTTTGTCAACGTGTTGAGGCTTCTTGTCCTTGGGCTTTTCGTAAACGAATGAACCGTCCCAGGTGGACGAGCCTGGCTTCGTTGGACGAAGAGACCTGTCGATCGGACTCTTTGGACTTTGACGATCCTTTGGTCCGAAAGACGAAGGCCTGTCGATTGGTTTTTCAGACTTTGGCACGTCCGAGACGTCGTGGAAGATTGTGGTCGAGACGTTGATATTATCGCTAGTTTTTATATCGGTAGACCTTTCGACGTTCATGAACGTTGTCACGGTATTGGATAAATCGTCATCGTGTCTGTCAGGCTTCTTTGCAGAGCTCGTGGAGTCGAAAATTTGCTGGGTGATCTTGGAAACTGGACGTGCGTCCTTCACAGTGTCTTTTGGCAAAGTTCCTGGGTACTGTTGTCCTTCGATGATCTCTGTCGAGGTCGTGGAATCGAAAACGTCCAGCGTGACCTTGGACGTGCGCAATTTGTCCTTCGTAGTGTCTTTTGGTGAAGTTCCTGGGTACGGTTTTGCTTCGGTCACCTTCTCAAAGCTCGTGGAATCGGAAACGTCCAGCGTGACCTTGGACGTGCGAGGTTTATCCTTCGGGAATTGTACTGCGTCCGTTGGACGTGCTTTGCCATCAATGGGCCTCGTTTTGTCGTCTCCCTGTTTGGGTTTCTGCTCGTACGATGGCTTTTCGTAAACGAAGGAACCGTCCCACGTCGAGGAACCCGGTTTTGTTGGGCGTAAAGATCTGTCGACTGGACTTTCCGGACGTGCATGATCAACCTCCGGAATATCCTGGTAGACGGTGGACCGGACGTTCGAAGTTTCGCTCTTTTTAGACGCTTTTTCGACATTTATGAAGGACGTCGAGCTTGTCTTGCTGGAAATGTCAATAGCGGACGTGGTCGTGTGATCGGTAACATCGTGAGGTCCTGGTCGCGTAAGATCTTTCGGTGATTTTTGTCCATTCGTTGATTCCGGGAGTTCCTTACCAGGCTTGCCAACTTCGTCTGGTTTCAAGGACTTGGAGTCCGTTGGCTTTTCGTAAACGAAGGAACCATCCCAGGTCGAAGAGCCAGGTTTTAACGGACGCACGGTCTTCTCCGGATGCCGAGAACTCTCTGGAACATCGTCCGAATGTTTGCTCTGAGCATCCGTTGACTGGCCGTGTTTGCCCGGTTTGCTTGCGTCGGGTATTCCACGATACAGCGTTGTTGTTATCTTGGACGTGTCGTCAATTTTCGAGCTCTGATCGGAGCTTATAAATTCTAAAGTGGTCTTTAGGTCCTTCGTAAGATCGTGAACTTCCGACCTTCGATCAAGAACGTCCGTATACTCGGTAGTCGTTCCGTGAATGTTTTTCGGATGATCTTTATCGGCGGGCTTGCTTTTATCTTGAGGCTTCTTCGGTAATTCGGGTTTTTCGTAGACGAAAGAACCGTCCCAGGTTGACGAGCCAGGTTTGGTCGGTCGTTCGGACTTTTCACACGGACGTTCGCCCTTTTCGCGCGGGCGTTCAGTAACGTTTGGACTCCCGGGACGTTCCACGTCCGAAACATCAAAGCTCGACGTTACTTTCCTCGTTGGTTTGGGTGTACCGTCTCGAATGATAACAGTCTCGACGGACGTGGTCGAAAGATCGAGATTCGTCGAGTCGCTGTAACTCTCGTGAATGGTCGATTGTTCAACGATTATCGATTCGGACACGATGTTGGACGTGTTGCTTGTATCCTCATGAAAAACATCACGTATATCGATACTAGAATCGCTGGCGTTCCTTCTGCCAGTTTTTGCGATGACGTTGCTCGGCTTTCCAGCCGGACGTTCAAGACGTTGAGCGTCCTTCGTGCCGGATGCTTTTTCACGAACGTCTTTGATGCTCTCCTCATACTCGAACGTACCATCCCAAGTTGAAGATCCTGGCTTGACGGAAATTTTATCGGGACTTGAAGCACGTCCGGTCTTCGTGATATCCTGTCGGCTAAATCCGTCGTCGTGGACGATCGTTTCGCGGTTCTGGATATCCGTGAAACTCTGCTGACTCGAAGAGTGCTCAACGACGTAGGACGTGGTGACAACGTCAGCCTCATTGACCGTGTAATCCGCGGTGATGTCACGGATGTCGATTCCGTTGTTGCGGCGATTGGTCATTTTTCGATCTGGTCTTTGAGGCGGTTCAGCAGATTTTTCGTAAACGAAACTACCGTCCCAGGTGGATTGTCCGGGTTTGTAAGATCTGGGCGATGCTTCGGGTCTAGACGGCACGTCCG
>OZ010725.1:7547829-7598305 GCA_963932345.1 Ophion ventricosus | reverse complement strand
AAAAAAAACCGGATTAATCATACGACCAATTTATACGCGATACGATCATGCATTTGCATCGTTTCCTCGAGGCACTTGGGAATTATCTCGTATGAGGCATAACGCGAAGCGACAATTCCCACTCTTTTTTTTTTTTTTTTTTACTTTTTTAAAATAATTATCCTCGCAACGAGCCAGAGAAACGAAGACACAAAACGTCTCCGGAACATCGCAAACTTAAAAAATATGATTTCTCGAGGATTTGCGGGTGACAAAAACGCGTCACATTAAAGACAGAGAGAGGGAGAGAGAGAGAGACAGAGAGAAGAGAGAGAGAGAGAGAGAGAAGGTAAAAGACAAGCGTGTTCTGGAAAGCATCGTCATCGGCCAAAAGATCGTGGGCGCACTTTTGAAAAGGCGTTTCAAAAGTCACCGAGAGACAAGCCCACACGTATGATACATACTCCCGTGTCTTTTTATTGGCCCTACCCGCGCCGGTTTGTTGTTTTTTCTCGCGACGCTGTCCACCGGCCATATTTGGTTAACGCTCCGAGGTATACGAGTGTGGGCGAAAAAAAAAAAAAAAAAAAAACCGGAAAATGATTATTCGTAAGTGTGCCGATTTTATTATACGTGTGCATAGGAACAACGCGGTTTCAACGTGCAATGACGAAGTCCATGCGAATCGAGAGCTTGTTTGGGTTTGGACAGAAGCGAGAAAGGATTGAGAAAAGATTTAAACTATTTTTTTTTTTTTTTTTTTTTCGTCGTTTGCATGTATTTTCCCTTTTAGCTCTCTATCGCCCTCTTGACTATTTTTTACGCACGAAGAGTTTTCGCGTTCGTAGGAGGAGGAGAGAGAGAGAGAGAGGAGAGAGAGAGAGAGAGAGAGAGAGAGAGAGAGAGAGAGAGAGAGAGAGAGAGAGAGAGAAAGAAAGTTAAAGAGGAAAAAAGTGGAAGCTCTCTCTCTCTCTCTCTCTCTCTCTCCTCTCCTTCGTCCTTCTCTACTTGCCTCTCCTTTGTTCTCCTTTGCTCTGCTTTCCTCTCCCCCTCCCCTCCCCTCTCCTCTACTCTCCTCTCCCCCCTCCTCTTCCTTACCCTCCCCTCCGCCGCTACTCTCCTGTTCCCCTCCACTCCCTTGCCCTCTACTTTTCTCTACTCTCCTCTCCCCCTCCCCTCCCTTGCCCTCTCCTCTCCTCTACTCTCCTCTCCTTTGCTCCGCTCTCCTCTCCCCCTCCCTTACCCTCTACTTTGCCCTACTCTCCTCTCCTTTGCTCTGCTCTCCTCTTCCCCTCCCCTCCCTTACCCTCTACTTTTCTCTACTCTCCTCTCCCCCTCCCCTCCCTTGCCCTCTCCTTTCCTCTACTCTTCTCTACTCTCCTCTCCTTTGTTCCGCTCTCCTCTCCCCCTCCCCTCCCTTGCTCTCTCCTCTCCTTTGCTCCGCTCTCCTCTCCCCCCTCTCCTCGCTTACCCTCTACTTTTTCCTATTCTCCTCTCTTTTGCTCTGCTCTCCTCTTCCCCTCCCCTCCCTTACCCTCTACTTTTCTCTACTCTCCTCTCCCCCTCCCCTCCCTTGCCCTCTCCTCTCCTCTACTCTTCTCTACGCTCCTCTCCTTTGCTCCGCTCTCCTCTCCCCCTCCCCTCCCTTACCCTCTACTTTTCTCTACTCTCCTCTCCCTTATTCGCCCCTCTTCTAAACTCTTCTCTACTCTCCTCTCCCCCGTCCCTCTCCTCTCCTCCCTCCAATCCTTCGCCCTCTCCTCTCCCCTCCCCGCTGCTCTCCCCTCCCTTTAACCCAAACTCTCCTCTCCTCTCTCTCTCTCTCTCTCTCTCTCTCTCTCTCTCTCTCTCTCTCTCTCTCTCTCTCTCTCTCTCTCTCTCTCTCTCTCTCTCTCTCTCTCTCTCTCTCTCTCTCTCTCTCACTCTCTCACTCTCTCTTTCTTTCTCCGCCTATCTCTGATCTCTTTTGGCTGACTCTCCTTCGGCACGATCTCCTCTCTTCGAAAATCCTTTTTCGTCCATATGAATACTCAAGCATACACGTAGGCGAAACGGGGCTTTTGATTTTGCCCGTTCAACAAGCAAAAAAAAAAAAAAAACTTGGATCAGCCTCGATTCGCGAAGGCCTGCCCCAAAGGGGAGAAACCAAGGGCATTGGGGAGGGCCATCCGTCTCGTCGAAACTCACCTTCGTGAATTGCATTACAAGACTGCACAAAAAATCGACAAATGCAGACGGAAAGGATTTAACGAATAATAAAAAAAAAAATAAAAAAAAAAAGAAGATTAACGCGACATCCAGCGAAGAGAACAAAAAAAAAAAATCCTATGCTACAATTCTACGTTGTAATTTGTGAAAGATAAAATGTAATTTTTATTCGATAATCACGTAAAAATGTTATTCTTCTTGTATCTATTTCCCAGTCTTTGGTTTAGCCTTTACCGACGTTTCTTTTCGAATCGCGTCAAAAGTTCCTCGCTCGGATAGTCGTCGTCGTCGTCGTCGTCGTCGTCGTTAATATAGCATCGACAAAAGCATGGAACATCGTCTAAAGCGAATATGCCGACGTATGATGTCATCTTGCCTTTGAGAGCCCATACACGGTCAATTTACATTCAATATATGTATATATTCACATTCGCACGTGAATAAACAAATTTTTTTTTCTCCATTCACGAGCGACGAATCGACGATGAGCTAAAAAAAATGTTTCGATCGAAAAACCCATTAGTCATCGTCCAATTAATCCTCAACCGAGGGTATTTCTGCTGAATCGCGTCTACTCGTTTTGCTAGCTCTCATCGCGCTATTGCCACGTTGCTATACATCGCTTGTTATTGATCAGTCAAAGAAAGAAAAAAAAAAAAAAAAAAAAAACACGAGTGAAAAGGCATAGCTGAAACCATAATGGAAGGAATGCAACGAAAAAAATAGATCAAGAGGAAAAAAAAAACATATCGAGCACTCGAATATACGAGTGGTGGACGTTTGTGTGTGCATGAAAAAAAAAAAAAAAAAAAAAAAAATGTTCAAGTGCATTTACAGCCCGTGATGTCACGCACTGTTTCGTCTTTTCTGACAAAGCGAAACGAGAAACTCGACACACACGCACACATGTTCAGGCTGTAGCGTCGATGTGTGGGACACGTGCGGTCTGCAGTTTTTTTTTTTTTTTTTTTTTTTCTTCACATGTGAAAGTCTTCCAGCGAGTTGAAGAAACGTCCCCACTCGTATATTCGTGCACATGTGTGTTCACATATTTAAATTAACAATGTTTTTCGAAAATTGAAAATTTTAATGAAAGACATTGAAAAATTATAAACGTAAAACGTGAAAAGTTAAAAAAAAAAACAAAAAACGTTTAAAATATAAAGTATAAAAAAATCGATAGAAAAACGTTTATAATTTATAATTGTAAATAAGAAAAAAATCCATTTTTTTTTAAGCGAGCAGCGCTCCCGGTGACAAAATCGAGAACTAAAATTCTGGCTTCATACGAGTCACTCAGGACACACTAAAAGTTTCTTCAAAAACTTGCATAAAGATCGTTTTGTCGAGAATAACGCATATCGTTCGTGGACGTTTGGACATATTTTTTTTTTTTTTTTTTTTTTTCTTGCTCTGTGAAAGGCTAGAAGGCCTCGTCGTACACGACGAATCTTGCCATATAGGAGCACGCGACGCGTTTATAAATCGATCGAGCAATGTTGACAGAAAGTGAGCGACGATTCGTCTCCAACGTCCGACGATCGCGTCGATATAAAAAGATCGATCGCTCGTTTTCACTTATCGGGACGCGTGTCTTTTCTGCCCGTACATAGATATACGTGGATTTGCAGCCTCGAATGAGGGAGAAAATGCATTCCGAATTTCATTTTATCGATACGCGTTGCTACGAAGTTGCTTCGGTTTCTGTTGAGAGGCCATTTTGGTCTAAAAAACATCGAGTTTTTTTTTGTTGTTGTTGCATTTTCTTCAAGTTGATTTGTTTTTTCGCGTGTTTGTTCTTACTTTTCATCCCTAAATAATAATTTGTATCTTACTACTTATCCCTAAAACGGTGAACAAAAAAAAAAAGATCCGCACAAACGCGCGATCGTGATCAACGCGACCACGCACACCCGTATCCGCTCGAATCCGCGTCGATTGTAAACAATCGTCGAAAATATACACGAATATCATTGATAATGACACAAACGTTTACGAACCAATAAGTATTTCCCGTAGATCGTACGTCATCGGCCGATTATCGCTCGATTCGATCACACGCCGTGAAAAACGTTGCGCCGGAAGTGAAGGCCCAGGCGGGAAGCAGCTTCGTACGCCAAGAAAATGAAAGATCCATCGAAAAATCGTGCACAACGAAACGAGACGAAGCGCCACATTCAGTACACGCTCCTGCGCTCACGAGAATGTAAACATTTTCGTCGTTTCCTTTCACGCAACGTTTGTCAACACTTCCCAAGCTTCGAAATTTCCCGCACGTAACACCGATCACAAATTTTACGACCAACACTCATTTGATCTTTCGTTTATATTATTTTTCTTCATTTATTCTTCGATCACAATATTCGCAACGAGAGGATTTTCCTTTTTTTCCCTCGTGAATTGCGATTATTCGAGTTTCACGGCGTCGCTCGAGCGCTCAGGACGAGGCTGGCAATGTTTTTTTTTTTAATTGCAATAGGGTTGATCGAAATCATCCTCACGGAAGCATTTTTGCACGAGGGATGATGCACGCGACACTGCGATGTCGTTGCGCGCTTTCAACCCTTGTTCCCACCTTTCAACCCCTCCCCCGGCCAATCCACGCCGCCCACGCCAACCCCCAACGGTACCAAAATGATGTACGCAGGCGTGCGAAACTTTTGGCTTTTTTTTTTTTTTTTTTTTTTTTTTTTAGGATTCGATTCCCCCTCGGAGCGCGATACCGGTGCAACATTTTCGCGCGCTGGAGCGGGGGCGGGGGGGCGCGCTTTGTTGTCGAGGCAGCGTGATAAACATTGGCAATGTGCAAAAAAAAAAGTGCATGAAGAATGTTTGGGTTCGTTTGGGTTTGTTGTTTGTTTGGGTTATTAAGATTAAGGGGTTAAGAGGGATTGAGGGGACTTTAGGGGGAAACTAACTTGAGACGTCGGGATGCATCGAGCGGCGATGCACAAATTCCATACGAAAAAATCCATTTGAACACGCTTCCGCCGAGTCAACGCGTCTGACTGCGGGAAAATGGCGGCGACGCTCGCACGACGGTCCAACTTCACGAAGCTTCCAATAGATCGACCGAAGCGGCTAACTTCGGCGAGGTGGCGATAAGCGTGGTTTTTTTTTTTTTTTTTTTCCGACGCGACACTGTCCGCGCAGCGGCAAACTCGAGAACCCGCGTCACGGTAGCGCTGCCCGTTCGTTCGATAACACAGTTTCACGCTGTGCGCCGAGCAGCACGGTTGCGGCTCTACCGAACTGCACTGCCACAGGCGGCGCTGTGGCAGCGAAGGGGTGGGGGGGGGGATCACTTGGCGTGACGTCACGAACGCGCCGTATATGCCACCGCGTTGCACACTGGGTAACGACTAGCCGCCATCTTGAGTGGCATGGTCCTTTGCAACGAAGTGCGCGACGACGAGATAAAATGCGATTGTACGCCGAGAGACAAGTGTTAATGATCTCGTGAATACTTTGTGTTTATCCTTCAAGCGTTTGCTCGGTGGGCCCAGCCTTGCTCCTATCCCCCCCGTACAAGCGGTATCAACGTTGTACAAATGGACGCGGTAAAAGCTTTCAACGCCGAGGTGAGAGAGAGAGAGAGAGAGAGAGAGAAGACTTCGGGTTACGTTTGTTTTATTTTTTTTAAATTTTTTTTCTCCCCTCACTCGGCCTTTTTTCCGCGGCCAACTTTGGAGTTCACCGTCTTCTTTACCCGCGAGTATACACGAGAAAAAAAAAAAAAAAAAAAAAAAGAAGTGCCTTCGTCTCTTTTGACTCACCTGATTTTTTTTTTTGCTTCGAGCGCTTCGCGCTCCGAATGAATTTTTTTTTTTTTTCTCCACGCATCCGATCGCTTGGTAAATAGACGGGAGTGTGTGTGTGTGTAACGTGAGCGCACCTCCCATTCTCCCCTCCTCGCCCCTCCCTGCGTCTCCCTCTCCTCGCGATGTGCTCGCACCGCGTATAATCCTCTCGTAAAAAAAAAACCCCAAATCCAAACACGATTTTTAATGTACGTAAAAAAAAAATAAAAAAAAAATAAACTTTGCGTTCGCAGCTATCGGCTCTGTACGACGTCAAGCCTCCGATATCGAAGGCCAAAATGAATTCTTTGACTAGAGGCGCTATCAAGGCCATCAAGTTCTACAAGCACGTCGTACAGAGCGTCGAGAAGTTCATACAAAAGGTAAATATCGCGGCGAGCGCTTGTTCGTCGACGCGGCATAATAAAATAATCGTCCTTTTGTTTTTTTTTTTTTTCAGTGCAAGCCGGAGTACAAAGTTCCGGGCCTCTACGTCATAGACTCCATTGTCAGGCAATCGCGTCATCAGTTCAGCGTCGAGAAGGACGTATTCGCGCCGCGTTTCGCCAAAAACATGCAAACGACGTTTTTAAATCTTTTGAAATGCCCGCCCGAGGACAAGAGCAAAGTCATCAGGGTATTGAATTTGTGGCAGAAAAATGCGGTCTTTCAGCCGGAAGTTATACAACCGCTGTTCGATTTGGCCGATCCTAATCATCCGATACACAAGGAACAGACGTTGAACAATACTAACGGTGAGAAACGTCGAGCGAGAGAGCGAGAGAGAGAGAGAGAGAGAGTCTTTCGTAATTTTCTTTACGGCTGACAAATACCAAAACGTCTTCACGATTTTATTTCAGGCACGTTGAACGCATCTTCCAGCAACAACATAAGTCTAAATTCCATCACCAAGACGCCGCCCGGCGCCAAAGGCACGCCGAAGGAACAAAAGCAATTTTCATCTGCCAAGCAGATAGATCCAGCCTGGCTCGCCCAGACGAAGCTCGAAGCGGCGAACATAAACGCCAACAAACTTTTGGTAAGAACGCGACGTGAGATTTCATTCGTTCCCCACGCCCGGGCCCCGTCTTTCGCGCTTCGGGATGATCGAGCGATTTGTCCGATTGAAAAAAAAGTCTTTGTCTCTGTCGCTTCAGGGACAAACGGCCACGAGCCAAGTCGACGTTGCTCTACTCGATCAATTGCAGCATCTTCATCAGCTTTTGTTGAAGAAACAAGAGGCCGCCAACGAGACTCAAGCGTCCGTGAAGTTTGACAAAAAATTGTTGGATTTTGATTACGGCGAGGAGGAGGATGACGATGTTATGGTGGCTGGTTCACCCGCCACCGCTGCCGCTGCCGCCGCCGCCGCTGCCGTTACGACTGCCATCAATCAGCACAATCCCGCGAGCGGTAGCCTCGAGAGCCTTGGACTCTTGCTCACCAATCCGGAAGTACGAGCTCACTTTTCGTTTTGTCAACTTTTGGGGGGGGGGTTTATCTCTCTTTAATTCTCGCAAACGATTCCACATTGATGAACGAACAAACCCAAACGAGGCTTTTTTTTTTTTTTTTTTTGAAGAACAAACCCAAACGAGCCTTTGTTGAAGAACAAACCCAAACGTTTTTTTTTTTATTATTAATTTTTTTATATTTATAAAGAACACACCCAAACGAGTTTCATTGAAGAACAAACCCAAACAATCATTAAAGAAAAGCAAACCCAAAGGATCTTTTTTAAAAAAATCTTTATTATTGTTATTATTTTTTTTTTAAAGAACTAACCCAAACGAGCCTCATTGAAGAACAAACCCAAACAATCATTAAAGAAAATCAAACCCAACCGAGCTTTTATTTTATTTTTCTATTAAAATTTTTTAAAAATTATTTTTTTAAGGAACAAACCCAAACGAGCCTCGTTGAAGAACAAACCCAAACAATCCTCATTAAAGAAAAGCAAACCCAAACGATATTTTTTAATTTAATTTAATTTATTTTTTTATTTTATTGTTTTTTTTTTTTAAAGAACAAACCCAAACGAGCCTCATTGAAGAACAAACCCAAACAGTCCTCGTTAAAGAAGAGCAAACCGAAACGATATTTTTGATTTTTATTTTATTTTTCATTTTTTTCATTTTATTGTTTTTTTTCGAACAAACCCAAACGAGCCTCATTGAAGAACAAACCCAAACAGTCCTCATTAAAGAAAAGCAAACCGAAACGATATTTTTGATTTTTATTTTATTTTTCATTTTTTTTCATTTTATTGTTTTTTTTTTTTAGAACAAACCCAAACGAGCCTCATTGAAGAACAAACCCAAACAGTCCTCATTAAAGAAAAGCAAACCCAAACGATATTTTTTACTTTATTTTATTTTATTTTCAATTTTTTTCATTTTATTGTTTTTTTTTTTTCGAACAAACCCAAACGAGCCTCATTGAAGAACAAACCCAAACAGTCCTCATTAAAGAAAAGCAAATCCAACCAAACTTCTGTTCAATGTTTTTTTTTTTATTTTTCTAAAGAACAAACCCAAACGTCTCTTAGCAAGGAACAAACCCAAACGGTCCTCGTCAATCCCGATTTGTCGTTACATTTTCTCTTTCGCTTTCTCGACTTTTCAGGTTTTGCGACAATTGCAAACGTTGCAGCAAACGATGCAGAGCGGTACATCGACGAGTCAGCACGAGATGGAGGAAAAGATGCGAAAGTTGCAACAGATGAAACAGCAGGAGGAAGAATTCGACAAGCATCTGGCTCAAACCGTGCCGGTGAGTGTGATATTGGAAAAACGAAAAATAAACTCAACGAAGAAAGCAATTCTCATCAACGCAACTATTATAAAAAAATAAAATTTTAGAAAATAAAATAGAATTTTAGAGAATAAAATGAAATTTTAGAAAAAAAAATTAGAAAATAAAAATTTATTTTCCAAAAAAAAAACAAATATTTATTTTCTAAAACAAAATAAACGTTTATTTTCTAAAAACCGAAATAAATTTTTAATTTCTAAAATAAAATCATTAAAAATCGGGAGAAAAAAAAATGTTTTTTTTTTTTTTTTTTCACAACAGAATTTGCCGTTCGCCTCGGAGTGCGATCTCAAGCCGTCGGACGTGATAAAGCCAAATCAGTCGAACGCATACGGGACGGTTAACAGCGTGCAAGGCGGTGGAATGATGCAACAGGACATGAGCCAACCACCGCCTGGCTATCCACCGGCAATGCCTTACGTGACGCAACCGCCGCAGGTCATGCGTCCAACGTTAACGACGATCCTTCAGAATCAAAAGAGTCCTCTAATCGACGAGAGAAACGACGAGCCGAGCAGACGCGACAGCAGTAGCGTCGAAATCGTTAATCTCGATCCTGCGAGATCGCCGAGTCGTTCGCCCGATCGCTTCCGACGTCACAGTCGCTCGAGATCGCCACGGCATCGGGACAGAGATCGCGACAAGGATCGCGATAGGGACAGAAAGTCACGGTCGCGCAGTAGATCGCGACGACGAAGGTATTTTTTTTTTTTTTTTTTTTTTTTTTTTTTTTTCATCTTCTTTTCTCGTCCTTCGAAAATTCAGCCAATTAATTGCTCAATTAATTTAAACGATGATTTTTTAATTAATGAATAAAAAAAAAGATTTTTTAATTAATTAATTAATAAAAAAATGATTTTTTAAATTAATTAATTAATAAAAAAATGATTTTTTAAATTAATTTATTTAAAAAATGTTTAAAATTGTATTTATTAATTTTGTTTTTTTTTTTTTTCTTTTCTCGCTTAGATCACGATCGAGGGATCGCGAACGCGACAGAAAGCGCGACGACAGTCGGGAAAAAATATCGGAGGAGGAACGCGAGAAGCAGCGCGAACGTAGAAAAAGAGGATTGCCGCCAATCGTTCGTGACAAATTGAGCGGTACGTAAGATCGCTTGGAACTTTTCTTGTCTGTCGGTTATCAAATTGGACGAAAAAATCGCCAATATTGAACGTATTTTTTTTTTTTTTTCTTTTAATTTTCATTTAGAATTTGGAATCAATTGCCATGAACAAAAAATTAATTTCCATTAAGAATTTAGAATTAATTTCCATTGAGAATTAATAATTAATTTCCATTCTTTTTCCTCAATACGTGGAATTATTTTTGTATTTTTTTCACTAAATAATTTGATAGTTATCATTTGGAAACGTCTTTTGCAGACGTTAACGAGGCTAGTTTGGGTTTGTCTGTCCTTTAATGAGGATCATTTGGGTTTTTGTCTGTTCTTCAATGAGGCTCGTTTGGGTTTTGTTCATCAGATGAGTCTCATTTGAATTTGTCTGGCTCTTCAATGGACACGATAGTTTGGGTTTGCCTGTTCTTCAATGAGGATCGTTTGGGTTTCTTCTTTGGTTATTTTAACGTGGATCGTTTGGGGTTTGTTTGTTGTTTAATGAGAATCGTTTGGGTTTGTCTGTTCCGTCAACGAGGCACCTTTTCGTTTGTTCTTCAATAAGGCTCGTTTGAGTTTGTTTGGGTTTGTTTGGAAACGTTTGTTCGGTAACATCAACGAGGATTAACGAATCGTCATTAATGGGCAGACAAAATCCAAACGATCCTCATTAAAGAGGATCGTTTGGGTTTGTCTGTCCTTTGATGAGGATCATTTGGGTTTGTCTGTTCTTCAATGAGGCTCGTTTGGGTTTGGTTCTTCAGATGAGTCTCATTTGAATTTGTCTGGCTCTTCAATGACACGATAGTTTGGGTTTGCTTGTTCCTCAATGAGGATCGTTTGGGTTTGCTCGGCTCTTTGATCATGATCCATTGGGTTTGTTTGGGTTTGTTTGGGTTCTTCAATGACACGATAGTTTGGGTTTGTTTGGGCTCTTCAATGACACGATAGTTTGGGTTTGCTTGTTCCTCAATGAGGATCGTTTGGGTTTGCCCGGCTCTTTGATCATGATCCATTGGGTTTGTTTGGGTTTTCTTTGGGTTTGTTTGGGTTCTTCAATGACACGATAGTTTGGGTTTGTTTGGGCTCTTCAATGACACGATAGTTTGGGTTTGCTTGTTCCTCAATGAGGATCGTTTGGGTTTGCTCGGCTCTTTGATCATGATCCATTGGGTTTTCTTTGGGTTTGTTTGGGTTCTTCAATGACACGATAGTTTGGGTTTGTTTGGGCTCTTCAATGACACGATAGTTTGGGTTTGCTTGTTCCTCAATGAGGATCGTTTGGGTTTGCCCGGCTCTTTGATCATGATCCATTGGGTTTTCTTTGGGTTTGTTTGGGTTCTTCAATGACACGATAGTTTGGGTTTGTTTGGGCTCTTCAATGACACGATAGTTTGGGTTTGCTTGTTCCTCAATGAGGATCGTTTGGGTTTGCCCGGCTCTTTGATCATGATCCATTGGGTTTGCGTCCTTCAATGACGTTCGTTTGCCTTAAAGAAGTTACCACAACAATTTAAAACGCTACTTTCGCAAATTTAAAAAAAAAAAAAAAAAAAAAAAAGCTACAATTCTCATAATTTCCGAACTACGAATTTCCGTTCTTTCGAATAAACCAACGTGTTGGTTGTAATTTTTTTTTTTTTTTTGTTTTTTTTTTTTTTTTTTAGTGTGCAGTACAACGCTCTGGGTCGGCCATTTGTCGAAGCTCGTTCATCAGGAAGAGTTGTCGGACACGTTCGGCGAGCTCGGCGATATCGTCAGTATCGATTTGATATCGCCGCGCGGTTGTGCCTTCATATGCATGAACAGACGACAGGACGCTTATCGAGCCCTCGCCAAGCTCAAGAGCCACAAGATGCAAGGAAAAGCGATAACCGTGAGCCATTCAATTGTCAATCGTTAAAAAATGAAAAAAATTAAAAAAAGATACCCTTTAAAACAATAAATCAAAATAATAATAATAATAATAATAATAATCGTTCGTTACGCGCAGTTGGCCTGGGCGCCTGGAAAAGGCGTCAAGGGCAAAGAGTGGAAGGATTACTGGGAGGTTGAGCTCGGCGTGAGTTACATACCGTGGAACAAATTGACAAACGTCACCGAGCACGATCTCGAATTGTTGGAGGAAGGCGGTATGATCGACGAGGACACGTTACCACCGCGATTGATAGGTAAGAAATTCCGAAGTGTTTGGGTTTAGAGATTTTTTTTTTCAATTGATTTTTAAATTTTTTATTGTTTTATTTTTATTTTTATTTTTATTTTTTTAAAATTATGATTATAACGGAAGAAAATAAAAATGAAGAAATAAAAATAAAAGAAAAACAAACCCAAACGAACGCAATTTTATAAAAATAAAAATAAATAATAAAAAAAAAAAACAAACAAACCCGAACAAGCAAATAAAAATTGAAAAAGATTAAAATAAAGCGAAAATTATAATTTAAAAAAAAAAGGTAAAAATAAAGAAAACAATGTTTTCTTTATTATTATTTTTTTATTATCATTTTTTCTTTATTTTAATCTTTTTTTTATTTTATTTTTATAAAAATAAAAAAACAAACCCAAACAAACTCAATTTTATAAGAATAAAAATATAAACAAAAAAAAAACAAACTCGAACAAACGAATGAAAATAAAAAAGATTAAAATAAAGAAAAAAATTGTAAACGTTTTTTTTATTTTTTTATAAAAATAAAAAAAAAAACAAACCCAAACAAACCAAATTTTATAAAAATAAAAATAAAAAACAAACCCAAACAAACAAACCCAATTTTATAAAAATAAAAATAAAGAAAAAACCCAAACAAATAAAAATAAAGAAAAAAATTATAATTAAAAAAATAAACCCAAACAAATCAAACTAAAGAAAAAATTATAATTGAAAATATTAAAAAAAAAAAAATAAACAAACCCAAACAAACCCAATTTTATAAAAATAAAAATAAAAAACAAACCCAAACAAATAAAAATAAAGAAAAATATTATAATTCAAAAAATAAAAATAAATAAAACAATGTTTTCTTTATTTTTATTCTTTAATTATAATTTTTGTTCTTTATCGTAATCTTTTTTAATTTTAATTAAAATTTTTCTTTTCTTCACTCTTACGTTTTGTTCTATTTTTACGTGCTCGCAAGTTCAAATCTAGTCTTAAAAAAAGTACTAAAAAAAAATCTAGTACTAAAAAGTACTAAACAAATGTAGTACTAAAAAAAAAAAAAATCGCGTGCGGCTTGAACCAACTTGCAATAATAAACGTTCGAAAGGTTGCCTCGGACATTTAACAAGAGATGAACAAAGTCAGCGAACTCTCGTTTCGCCGTGGCAAGTCGAACATCGAAAAATGCCGTTACAAATTTTCTTAAGTGTGGTCAAGGCTAGCCCGTGAATGCCCGAAAAGATCAGAATTGTTTTGTGAAACGAAGAAAAAAAAAGAAAAAGAAAAAAAAAAGAAGTAATTTACAATTTAATTATAGGTAAATTAAGGCACAGCGGTGGTAGCGACAACGGTGCGCATCAGCAAATATTGCAGCATTCGTTAACGTCGAGCGGCGCACCAATTCCTACACTAACCGACGGCATTGTCAACGTTATGCAAGCCACGTCGGGTGGTCCTCAACCCCAACAACAACAACAACAACAACAACAACAACAACAACAAATGGTCGATACGAGCCAACCGCCACCGTTACGTCCGAACAATTCGAGCGGCTTACTGCCACCCCCGCCGAATGCTCAACTTCCGCCGATGATGCCGACCGGCTTTCCCATGCCACGTGCGTTAATGTTCTTTATCCGGAAAATTATAAAAAAATACGCGGTTTCTCGGAGTGAGAGAAAGTTTTTTTTTTTTTTTCATTGAATTTGCGAGGAAAATGGAGAATTGATAGAATTGAAGAATTGAAAAGAAATGAATTGAAGAATTGAAAAGAAATGAATTGAAGAATTGAAAATAAATGAATTGAAGAATTGAAAAGAAAAGAATTGAATAATTGAAAAGAAAAGAATTGAAGAATTGAAAAGCAAAGAATTGAAGAATTGAAAAGAAAAGAATTAAAGAATTGAAAAGAAAAGAATTGAATTGAGAAAAAAAACTTGAAAGATCCATTTTGGAGCCTTCGTTGGAACATTACGAGTCAATTTATTAATTTTATATTCTTGTCTTGCTAATGATAATGACGTTTATGATTTAACTACGCGACAGGAATGCTTGGTCCAATGGGTTTGCAAATGGCTCACGGCTTGATGCCGAACGTACCGATCGGCGTGCCACCGCCAAATATGCAGAGCCTACTCGGCCCACCTGGCATGATGCCGCAGATGATGACACCACCGGTCAATTCGCCGTTCGGCGCTGGTGTCGGGGTTGGACTTTTAACGCAGATACCTTTGCCCGCACCGGCCGCGCCCTCGGACAAGTCCAATTCCACTGGTGAGCAGTTGCTTAAGGAGAAAGATAGCTGTTTTTTTTTTGTTTTTTTCTTTTTCTTTTTTTTTTTTTTGAAACCTTGTACTTGAGAATTTTATTTTTTTTAATTGTGGATTTGAAAAATAGGACCATGAATTTTTTTTTCTACTTTGACATTCAAACGCTAAACCCAAACAAACCCAAACATCGAAGAAGTTGAAAATATGAAGAAAAAGAAAATAGGACCAAAATTTTTTTCTATTTTGACATTTAAATGCTAAACCCAAACAAACCCAAACATTGAAGAAGTTGAAAATATGAAGAAAAAGAAAATAGGACCAAGATTTTTTAAAATTAATTTTAACATGAAAATGCTAAACCTGAACAAACCCAAACGTTTAAAAAAATTAAAAAATAGGAACAAGATTTTTTTTTTTTGTATTTCGACATTCAAATGCTAAACCCAAACAAACCCAAACATTACAAAAATTGACAATTTGAAAAATACGACCAAGAATACTTTTTTTTTTTTTTTGTATTTCAACATTCAAATGTTAAACCCAAACAAACCCAAACATTTCAAAATTAAAAACATGAAAAATAGGCCCAAGATTTTATTTTTCTGTATCTCAACATTCAAACACAAAACCCAAACAAACCCAAACATTTAAAAATGAAAAAAAAAAAAAAAAAAAGAATAGGACCAATCATTTCTAGTATTAAAAAATTCAAATAGCTAAACCCAAACATTTGATAAGTTGAAAATTTCTCTCATTCAATGTATTATTCCATTGCGAACAATAATTCCTCAAATTTTCAATAACTCCTCAAATTTTCAATAACTTCGGCCATTTTTTTTTACCCCAATTTTACAAACTTTGTTTGTGTTTGTTTCCAAACGACCCAAACGAACCCAAACAAACATACTCAATTTTACGAAGTTTGTTTGGGTTTCAAACGACGAAAAAAAAAAAAAAAATCAAGGATGTCCTACCACAAAACAACTTCGCCAAATTCATAAGATAATAAAAACGAAAAAAAAAAAAAAAAAAGAATGGTTTAAAAAAAATGTTCAAACCCACGTAAACTGAATATCTGCAAAAATTTCAAGGAATGCCTCACAACGTGCCACCAATGGGAGTACCACCGCCAGCGAGTGATCCAAATTTGGCAAACTTGCCGATGTTGCGTCAAGCGCCGCCATTCGGTGTCGGTCCACCGCCACCGCCGATACCGATGCAAATGCCACCGCAGCAGCAGCAACAACAACAACAACAACAACAACAACAACAACAACAATCTCAACATTCTTTGTCGCACCAACATCACGTGGACGACATGGAAATGGACATAGAGATGGACGACGCGATGCCGCCAAGTGTGCAAAACGGCCCGAGCGACAAGCCAAATTTGAGCGATCAATTGTTAGCGTCGATAGGAAAGGGTCCGATGAGCGACGTTCGTATGAGCGTGACAACGAACGATCGTGATTTTCGTGATCGCGAACGTGAAAGTCGTGAGAGACGAGAGCGCGAACGTTGCGAGCACGCTGATGGTCGCAACAACGAGCGTGGTCGTGATCGTGGCCGTGGAAGAGATCGCGGTCGTGACGTGCGTAGACGCGACACGCGCGATCGGGAGCGCGACGATAGGCGGGATCGCGAAATACGTCACACGGACAATAGCGGTGTTGGTGGGGTCGGTACGCTTGCGCAAGAATCCGAAATAAAGAAAGAACCGAAGCAAAGTTTGGCCGATCGTTTGCGCCAATTGGCGGACGGTACGTTGCCGATCGACGATCGTATGGAAAGAAATCGTAACGATAGATCGTTACTACAGCAACAGCAGCAACAGCAGCAACAATCGTCAACGCCTTACGACGATATAGCGGCGTCGTCGCGACGCTCGAACGATCAGCCGCCGCCGCCGCCGCTGCCGCCGCCGCCATCTTTGATGGATTTGCCAAAATTTCCAAACGTTCCGCCACAGGAAAGACCGGACTTTGGTCATCCGCGTCCCGGTGCCTCGGACTTTCGTCCCGGGCCGCCCGATCATCGGGACTTTCGCCTCGGGCCCAATGAGAGAGGCAGCTTTGGGCCCCGCGGTGGCGGCGGCGGCGGTGGGGGTGGTGGACCTCCACCACCAGCGTCACGAGGCGGTGGTCCGATGGACGATTTTAACGATCCGCGTATTCACGGGGGCCGTGGTTTTCCCGGTGAGGATTTTGACGCTAGACTCGGCGGGCCCAACGGGCCCAGACCCGAAGACTTTGATCCGCGGCTCGGTATGCCGCGGGACGATTTCGAAAGGAACGAAATGCGCGGGCGTCGCAACGTCGTTGACGATTACGAACACGAGAGATACGAATTTGAGATGAGACAACAGCGCACGGTCGAGGGAGCTAGCGGCGGCGGTGGCAACGGCGTTGGCTACGATCCGAGAATGCAAGATTCCTTTGATCCGAGATCGCGTCCCGATCATCCGGAATTCGATCCGAGGAGACGTGAATTCTTCGGCGGACCGATCGAGCCAGGATTCGGACCGCCGATTATGGGCCCTAGGGGACAGAGAGGCGGTGGAGGACCAATGGGACCGGACGGCTTTGGGCCTAGAGGAATCGGCGGGCCTATGGGACCGAGGGGTCACGGTAAAGATTTTTCTTTGCGTAGTCTTGGGAAGGATTAACGTGGATTTAGTTATGTGACACGGATAACGACTTTGTGATGGGGGCCCCTTCGAGCTGGCTGTGGGCCTGAGTAGCGACGAAATTGTCGAGACCGGCCAGATTGTTCCTGAATGCTCTAAAAGGTTCCCAGAATGTTCGAGAATGTTGTATAATGTTCTAGAACGTTGTAGTATGTTTCAGAAGGTTCTAAAATGTTTCAGAATGTTTGAGAATGCTCTAAAAGCTTGCAGATTGTTTTCAGAATGTTCGAGAATGTTCCAGAAGCTTCTGAACCTCGTTCAGAAGGCTCGAGAACGTTCTAGAATGTTCCAGAATGTTATAGTATCTTTCAGAACGTTCGAGGAATGTTCCAGAAGGTTGTAGTATCTTTCAGAAGGTTCGAGAATGTTCTAGAAGGTTTCAGAATCCTCGTAGAATGTTCGAGAATGCCGTATAATGTTCCAGAATGTTATAGAATCTTCCAGAAGATTCGTGAATTTTCCAGAATGTTATAGAATCTTCCAGAAGGTTCGAGAATGTTCTAAAAGGTTTTAAAATGTTGTCAGAATCTTCGAGAATGTTGTTATAATGTTCCAGAATATTTTATAATGTTCCAGAATATTTTATAATGTTCCAGAATGTTATAGAATCTTTCCGAAGGTGCGTGAATATTCTAGAATCTTCCATAAGGTGCGTGAATTCTCTAGAATCTTTCAGAACATTATAGAATCTTTCAGAAGGTTCGAGAATGTTCCAGAAGGTTTCAAAATGTTCCTAGAATGTTCGAGAATGCCGTATAATGTTCCAGAATGTTATAGAATCTTCCAGAAGGTTCGCGTATGTTCTAGAATCTTCCAGAATGTTATAGTATCTTTCAGAAGATTCGAGAACGTTCTAAAAGCTTTTAAAATGTTCCCAGAATGTCCGAGAATGTTGCATGATGTTCCAGAATATTGTACAACGTTCCAGAATGTTATAGAATCTTCCAGAAGGTTCGCGAATGTTCTAGAATGTTCCAGAATGTTATAGAATCGTTCAAAATATTCGAGAATGCTCCAGAATATTTTGCAAATGCGCTAAAATCTTTTAGAATGTTCAAGAATGCCGTATAATGTTCCAGAATGTTATAGAATCTTGCAGAAGATTCGCGAATGTTCTAGAATCTTCCAGAATGTTATATTATCTTTCAGAAAATTCGAGAATGTTCTAAAAGCTTTTAACACGTTCCCAGAATGTTCGTGAATGTTGTACGATGTTCCAGAATATTGTACAACGTTCCAGAATGTTATAGAATCTTCCAGAAGGCTCGTGAATGTTCCAGAATGTTATAGAATCGTTCAAAATATTCGAGAATGCTCCAGAATATTTTGCAAATGCTCAAGAATATTTGCAGGATGTTCTAGAATGTCCCAGAATGTTCTAGAATATTGTGAAAAATCTTTCAGAAGGTTTGACATGGTTGTCCAATGTTCCAGAACGTTACACAATCTTTCAGAAGCTTTTCAAGCGATTGGGGTGGCTTTTTTTTTTTTTTTTTTCATTTGGTAGTTCATTTGGCTAGTTTCCGATCCTAGAAAGACTATAAATTCTCCAATTTTTTTTTTTTTTCTCACGTTTCTCGTTAATTCAGATTCACCGTGTACCAACCATGCCAAACGCTCCCGAAAAAACAAACTCATCTGTTAAAGGCTTTAAAGCCTCTCCCCCCGCCCGCCCCCGCCCTCCGCTCCCGCCCCCGAATCCGTAGCTCTTTAGCATCGTTACTAACATTGGCGCATTGGTGTTCAAGGTCCACCACCGTCGATGTTTCATTCACGGGGAATGGGTCCGCGAGGTATGAGGCCAGTTATGCGGCCGCCGCCTTTCGGTCCTCGCGGTGGTCCATCACCGTTCGATTCCCGTGACGGCGACTCGTTCTTTCGTCTTCCGTTCGACGATGCGCGGGGCCCACCGGGTGTCGTTGGGCCGCCAATGATGAGGCCACCGTTTCCACAAGGCCCGACGATGAGCAACAGCGGCGTCGTCGTCGTCGTCGAGCCGCCTTGGAGGGAAAACGGACCGCCCCCTCCGCCGCCACCACCGCCCCCGCCACCCCCAGGCTCCTGGCCAGATTCCGTTCACGACTCGGACGAACAATCACGCGACGTTCACAATCAAAAGAATTCACACCACAACAACAACAACAACAACAACAACAACAAATCGTCGTTGTCCCAAGATACGAAAAGTGCCGAACGTCTCGAGCGTGAAAATCGCAATAATCGCAATAGAAAATCACGCTGGGCGAACGTTAGTCCGCCGCAATTGGAAAACGCCGATGTGACAATGTCGAAGGAGAACGACAACGACAACGACAACGACAACGACAACGACAACGACGCTGTGACGGAAATTAACGAAAGTTCCATCGTACAAATGGACATTGTCAATGAAACAAATGGAAAGGAAGAATTGAAAGTTACGTCGTGCAACGATGTCGATGATAACGTTGAATTGTCAAACTCGAACGAGGCGAAAGAGTTGGACAGAGATGATACGAAAATGGACAAATCCAAGGAAGGCCAATGTGCGACCGATGCGCGCGAGGAGGTAGTGGTGGTGGAGGAGGCGGAGGAGAAAGTTCACGAAGAAATGTCAAATATCGTTGAAATTCATTCGATGGAAAACAAAGAGACGGATACACGTCCGATTGTGGATAATGAAATTTCCGAAAATATCGTTGACGATGATGATGTAGATGAAAACGTTACGATGGATCGTCGCGACGAAACGACGAGCGCGGTCGATGACGGGTGTGACGTCGTAACGGTTGCCGAAGTACGCGGCGACGAGGATGAGAAAAACGACGAGTGTGTAGCGAGCTCCGATAAAACGATTCAAGACACTGAGTTGTAACCGGGCTTTTTTGTTTTTTTTTTTGTTTTTTTTTGACATTTGACAGTGACCAAAGGAAGAGTAAGGGAGAATCTCCGGCGAGAGGGAGAGAGAGAAAGAGAAAGAGAGAGAGAGAGAGAGAGAGAGAGAGAGATTCGTTGTAATATACGAGACCACCGCCCCCGCCGGCGCCGTGTCCCACCCCCTCTTAATGATAATCCGGTGTACATAAAGACGATGAAAGTGTGCGGAAAAGTTCGGACGGTGAATTCTTTGTTTGGAAAACTTGGATGAGGGTCTATGGAGTGGTGGAGAGGGGGGGGGGGGAAGGGGCTTGGGGTTCAGTGAATCTTAGACAAATTCTTTTTTTTTATTTTTTTTTTTTATGAAATTCAACATCCAGTCGCGTTTTCTTGGTTTTTTTTTTTTTTTTTTTTTTTCGTACACGACGCACGTGTATCTCTTAAGCTCGTGAAATTGCTGCTTGGGGCGTGACGTCGCCTTGGCGCTTGGGGAAAAAAAAAAAAAAAAAAAAACAGGTATAAAAATAATGGAATTTTTTTGACGCGACTCGAATGTGTAAAATAATTTTTTTATTTTTCACAAATACGTTGAAGGATTATGAACGAATTTGAATGAAAAAAAATAAATAAATAAATAAAAACGACGGAGAAGAATGAAAAAATTGCTCGCTATAAAAAAAAAAAAAATATAGTGAATAAGAGCTATTTTATATATTTTTTGAAAAGAAAAATATATAAAATAATTTTTCGCTTTTTTCTTCAATATTATTATTAGTAATAATAAAAATTATATTAATAATTATAATATATAATTATTATATGGTATAAATATATATTATAGTTATAATAATTATAATATATATTATAATATATTATTATTATAATTATATATTATAATATATAATAATAATAATAATAATAATTCGAATTATAATATATATTATATAATATTATATAATATATATTACAATATATAATTGTATATTATAATTATATATTATAGTTAGAATAATTATAATATATTATAATTATAATTATTATTATAATAATAATTCGAAAAAATATAAATATTATATAAATTATATAATTATAACAATTATATAAAATTATATTAATAATAATAATTTTTATTCACTTCTCTTTCAATATTGTTTGATAATGAAAAAATTGTTTTACATATTTTTTTATTTTTATTTTTTTAATATATACTCATTTTTATTCACTTTTTTTTTCATCAATATTATTTGACAATAGACATTATTTTTATTTTCCAAAAAAAGATATATGAAGCAACTTTTATTCTTTTTTTCTTCTGCTATAATATTTAATAAAAAAATTCTTTTATATATTCAATAATCGCGTGAAAAGAAAGAAATCGTTTCTTTCTTTTTTCTTTTTTTTTTTTCACAATAATCAATAATGAAAATTTCATACAAAAACAGAGTCGCGTCAAAATTTCTTTATCTTCTTTATATCTGTTTTTTTTTCTATTCTTTCTTTTTTTTTTTTTTTCGTGCGCCAAGTCGGTGCAACCCCCTTAAAAATTTGCTGTGATAGTGAACACAGGACCTAAACATTTTTTTTCTTTTTTTTTTACCCTCAAGATGAGCGATTTTTCGGAAATCCTTTCTCAAAGAGAAGAAAAAAAAAAAAAAAAAAAAATTACTGAACTCTGTCCCTCCGGTAAAAAAAAAAAAAAAAACGTACGAACACGCACAACACTCGCGAACTTAATGCAATGCATTATTTTTCTTTTTTTTTTTTTTTTTTTTTCTCCACATTAGAACAATTCGATCGAGAAGTCTTATCGAGAATGACAGAAAAATTGAACAAAAAAAAAAAAAAGAATAAAGAAGAGAGAGAGAGAGAGAGAGAACAAAACAAAACAAGAACAAAAAAAAAAAAACGAAATCGACAACGTTAGAAAATTGCAATCAAACAATTGGAGGGTACTATACGGCGTCAGTATTGTACCTGTTTAACTAATAATTAATAATTTATTGAATTGTACATAATTTTTATATTTTTCTAGCTAAAAAGAGAGAGAGAGAGAGAGAGAAAGGGAAAAGAAAAAAAAAAAAAAAAAAACACGAAACACACGAAGAAAAAGGAAATGAGATTTAAGAAAGAAAAAAAAACCGAATATATTGTGCAGGTAGTTGATCGATCAAAGATGAAGAAAAGAGAAAGAAAAAAAAAACAACAACAACAACAACAAAAGAGGGAAAAATAAAAAAAATTTTATATACATTATTTTTGACGGAAGATATTGTGGCGTTGTCATTCAAAGTTTCTTTTTTTTTTTTTTTTCTTTTTTTTTTTTCCGTTAACACGCGCTCCCGAGGCGACAAAAGAAATCGCAGGAAAATTAAAATAAATAAATAAAACGCGTGACACGTTTGTAGACTCAAAGTATCGTCGTAAAAAAAAAAAAAAAAAAAAAAAAGAACATTTTAGTCAGCCGTAATTAAAATTCCCGAAAGCTTTCGCCGTTTTTTTTTTTTTAATTTTATTTTTTTTTCGCAATTTGAGACAAAAAGTCCGAAAGGTTGATTGAAATAACGTGACGTTTGAAAAGTTAATCGAAGAGCAAAGAGAGAGAGATTGAGTTCAAGCGATTGAGCTTTTTTTTTCTTCTATCTTTCCCCTTTGTATGCGGAAGCGTAATCGTCGTGTTGCAATCTCGAGTCTTTAGCGCGATCGATAATATAAAAAAGTACTAGCGAAAACAAAAGAGCGGTTTTAAATTGTTTATTTCTTTTTTTTTTTTTAATTAAAATTATTATTAATTCGTACATCTCGGTTCCTGTGTTCACGCACGCACGTTCTTGCACGCCGCAGCGTTGGAAGACTCGCGCTTGCGCTCAAACTGAGTGACAAGTGCAAGGTACTGTTCACTTATTAACATTTTTAAATTAGAACGAAGGCGAACGACACGAACGAATCGGACCGAAATTTTCGAAAGAAAAAAAAAAAAGAAAAAAAATGACTTTACACGTGTTACACAAACATACGTGGGTGTGGGTGTGTGTGTATATATATATATATATATATATATATATATATATATCGATACATAGATATTAATATATATATATATATATATATCAATATATTAATATATCAATATATATATATGTATGTATATTAATATATATCGATATATATATATATATATATCAGGATTTATCAATATATCGATACATATATATTAATATATATATATATCAATATATGTAGATATATATCAATATATATATATATGTATGTATATTAATATATATCGATATATATGTATATATCAATATGTCGACATACATTAATATATCGATATATATATATAAACATATCGACGTATATTAATATATCAATATATGTCGATATATCAATATATATATTAATATAAATCAACATATATTAATATATTTATCGATATATATATATATATATATATCACCATGTCGACGCACATTAATATATCTATATATATATATATATATATATATATATATATATATATATATATATATCAACATGTTGATATATATATATATCGATAAATATATTAATATGTTGATTTATATTAATATATATATTGCTATATCGACATATATTGATATATTAATATATATTGATATATTAATATATATATATTAATATATCAATATATGTCAATATAGCAATATATATATTAATATAAATCAACATATTAATATATTTATCGATATATATATATATCAACATGTCGACGCACATTAATATATATATATATATATCAATATATCAATATATGTCGATATATATCAACATGTTGACATACATTAATATATCAATATATATCGATGTATATATCAATATATCAACATATATTAATATATATCAACATATCGACATATATTAATATGTCGATATATCTCTATATATATATATATATATATATATATCACGTATGTGTGTGTACGCATGTACACAAAATTGGAAAAAAAAAAAACTGAAATCCACGCCGCACCCCGCACCACTCCAAGGCACGAGAAGAAATCCCAATAGATTTAGGGTTCAAAAAAAAAAAAGGAAAAGGAAAAGGAAAAGAAAAACAAACTAAAATCCATAGTGGCGAGGACGAAAATCGAAATTTCCATTTTAAAATTTATCATTTCAGGACTTTAGGACCGTATTCTATAAGAGCAACAAAAAACAAAAAAAAAAGGAGAAAAAATATTTAAAAAACGAAACAAAGCCTGAGATTGTGGGCTTCAAATCGAGAGGCGATTTTTCTTTTCGATCGTAAACAAAAATCGCGTTAAGGTGATAGAATTTCGTTTTCTTTTTGTTCTTTTTTTTTTTTTTGGCCGACTAGCGTTTTCCAAATTCGTCGGGAAGATCGTCGAGAGCGCGCCGATATTAGGGAAAAAATTTTCCAACGATTGTTCTGGAAAAAAAAAAAAAATGAGGAATTTTTCCGTAGCTCGAATCTGCTGAGATTTTTTTCTTTCGAATATTAAAAGAAAAGAAAACAAAAAAAAAACATTTTTTTTTAATTGCACTCCTACGATGCAAACTTTTATATCGCGGAAATTGACAAGAGCATGGGGAAGAAAAAAAAGAAGAAGAAGAAATTGTGTGTGAGAAAATGAGAAGATTTCGAAAGTTGGTGTCTTTTTTTTTGTTTGCTTTTTTTTTTTGTTCTCTCTCCATCGAAAAATTTGATCGATTGTTCGTTTTTCTCGATTAAGGTTTGGAAATCGAATGAAAAGAAAAAAAAACACATCGTTCCGATTGCGTGAAAAAAAAAAAGAAAAAAAAAACAATTATAAAAAATACACTTTTCCTTCCGCAGCAATTTTGCGAAGAGATTTTAGAATTCGTACCGAAAAAGAAAAAAAAAAAAAAGAATGCCGTCTAGAAAGATCGAGTCTACGAAAAGTGGAGTGGTGCCTGGGACTTTTGTTTATCCGGCAAATTTTTCTCAATCGGTCGAATATTTTCATCGATCACATCGCGTACGAAACGTGTGAGAACGTCGAAAGAAGAAAAAAAAAAAAAAAAAAAAAAAACCAAAATGTAAAATTGTACAGACTGTTGACCGGAAATCCGGATAAAAATTCATTGCCGGAAAGGATTATAACGAGCAATGAATAATATCGAGTTCGATTTTTTTTCGTTTCGGACTTTGGCGAAAAACAAAAAAAAGATTGGCAAACTTTGGGAATTTTTATCTCGAAAACTATTTGTCCGATCTTATGAAAGTTTTTTTTATTCGAATGTACAAACATTCGGGTATATCGTCAATTTTTTTTTATAAATATACATTGATTAGGAGCGGAGTTATCGGGGGCCGACGAAAAATAAGTCACTCGCTGACGGTCCCAATCTTTGCACGCGGTCGGTTGTTTCGAGAACAAAAAAATTCCACAATTTTTTTAAAACAATGTACAAAGGCCTTCGCATCGTTTTCTTCTTTTTACTCAATTATTATTATTTTTTTATCAGGCCCGTAAGGCCCAAAAATGAAGTTGAAAATTTGAATGAGGCGGCGTTTGGTGAAAAAAAAGATTTTTTTTTCAATAAAAATCTTACGATGCGAAGACATTTGTACTCTACATTTTAAGAATTTTTTTTGAATTTTTTGCATTTCGGAACAACCGACTGCATGTAATAATGTAGGGCCGTTGACTGTGCCAGCGAGAAACATTTTTTTCGTCGGCCCCCAATAACAGCGCTCCTAATCGATGTATATTAATGAAAAAAATCGTCAACATACCTCGATACATGCACTTTCGAATGGCACCAAATTGATTATAATCGGACAAATACTTTTCGAGATAAAAATTCCTAAAATTCACCTACTTTTTTTTTCGGCCGTCTGCTTCGATTGTGCCTCCCTAAATTCTTTTTTCTCTTCTTCCGAATGACGATTGCACGTTTATTCCATTATTAAATACCAAAAAAAAAAACCCGATTACGTTGAAAGAAAGTAAAAAAAAAAATCGATCCCAAGTCTTACCAATATTCGAATGTTATTAACTTCGAAGCGAACGAATTGAAGAGAGAATTAAGAGGGCGAAACAGTCCCCCCCCCCTCCCGTTCACGCGTCGTTTGGGTTTGCGGAGAAATTATCGTGCACCGATCAACAGTCGATCAACGCGAATATTTTTCTCTATACGTCGTAAGAGCGTGGGTGTTTTTTTTCTTAATTGAAAAAAAAAAAAAAACGAAGATACGAGCGAACGAGCGTAGAAAAACAACCGGAAGTGTAATTATTCGAATTGTAATTCTGACTTTTTTGTTTTTCAAATCGTTGCGGGGTCGATGGTCGAATGAAAAAAAAAAAAAAAGAAAAAAAGTCATCGGTTTGACGAATATTTTGCAAATTTGTATTATCAGCGAATTTTCATGTAAAATTAGGATCAGCGATTCGTAAATCGTCAAAAAAAAAAAAATAATGTTTTTTTTTGTTCAACGATGGCAGTGGAGTGAAGAAAAAAAAAAAAAAATGCCGAAAACTATTCGAACAATGGTGCGAAAAGTTTTTTTTTTTTTTTTCTTTTCTTTTTGAGGGTTCGAGAATTCGGCACTTAGGTCTTTTTTTTTTTTTTTTCCTTTTGCCAAATTCATTTAGTTTAAACGTTGTTCGAATATTCCGATGACGACACAACTTTGAATATATTCAACTCGTCGAATATGTTGTAATAACATTATTAATATTAATATAATAGCATTATTATTATTATTATTATTATTATTATTATTATGGATAAACGAAGAAAATTGAAACATGTAATCCTTTGAAAAAAACGTGAATAAACACGACGAAATGATGACAATTTTGTGCGACAGGCTCCAATGGGGCGCAACATTTTTAAGGCGAGTTTGTTTGGGTTTGTTTGGGTTTGTTTGGAAGTGCACAGGTGGACGACGAAAAAAAATCAATTTTTATGATTTTTTTTTTTTGGCGAGCAACGAAACGTTTTACATTTATGAAACTTTAGGTACAATTTGTAACGTAATTGAACTGTTTGAAGAGATTTTTTTTTACTGGGAATTTTTTTTTACTGGCAATTTTACACATTTTCGTTTTTTTTTTTTTTTTTTTTTTTTTTGGAGCGGAACGAAACGTTTCACATTTATGAAACTTTAGGTACAATTTCTCACGTGATTGAACTATTTGAAGAGATTTTTTTTTTTGGCAATTTTACACATTTTCGTTTTTTTTTTTTTTTTTTTGGAGCGGAACGAAACGTTTCACATTTATGAAACTTTAGGTACAATTTCTCACGTGATTGAACTATTTGAAGAGATTTTTTTTTTTTGCAATTTTACACATTTTCGTTTTTTTTTTTTTTTTTTTTTTTTTTTGGAGCGGAACGAAACGTTTCACATTTATGAAACTTTAGGTACAATTTCTCACGTGATTGAACTATTTGAAGAGATTTTTTTTTACTGGGAATTTTTTTTTTTTTACTGGCAATTACACATTTTCGTTCTTTTTTTTTTTTTTGCAATAAAAACAGAGTTTTTTTTTTAAATACGATCAGGTTCAAGTCGAAGTTAATATTGTTGTTGAGCTGCGTGTAAAATTTCAGCACGATCGGTCGATTCGTTTTTTTTACTTATATTGCACGCAGTGGTGGAAAAAAGAAAAATTTCGTTTGCCATTTTTCCACAGCGCTAAATTCCGAGTTGATTTTTATTTAAAAAAAAAAATTACTCATAAAATTCCCTTTTTTTGAATATTTATTTTCTCCTCTCCTCGATCCTTTGCCCCTCTTGAAATAATTCCATATGAATTTTGTGAAGGCGCGTGTAAGAAAGAAAGAAAAAAAGAAAGAACACACTCACTCTCTCTCTCTCTCTCTCTCGCGCTGTCAAGAGCGAGCTACGTTCACGCTCGTCAATATTTCCGCTCGACAACTGTCTTCGAAAAAAAATGTTACAAACGAACCTCGGGAGGAACGTTATCCTTCGATCGAAGGATATCAAGATTAAGAGGAAAACGTAGATGCGAGCAATTATTAATACCGCATACGTCGAACAAGGGATACGCACAAATCTTTGGCACATATCATGACGACCACGACACCTTTTATAAAAAGTTTGTTCAATTGGCCTTTTTTGCTTCGAAACTCGATCGAGAATTTTTTTTTTTTTTTTTTTTTTTTTTAAGGACAGAAAAGAATACATTTGGTCAAGGATAAAATGGCGAACGTTTTTTTTTTTTTTTTTTTTTTTGTAACAAAACGTTTTATACGAAACTTTAGGTAGAATTTATGAAATATTTAAACGATTAAATCTACGAATTGATAAATACATTGCAAAATGGCGCGACACGTCTTTCGGAAAACTTTTCCCAATGAGCTTGAGAATTGAGCAAAAAATTTTTCGACAAACGACACTTTTTTTTTTTTTTTGGCAATGAAAGAAATATTTTTACAAAATTGATTTCCATTAACGAACAAGTAGGTTGAGTTTTGTGCAAAAGTTTCAACAGTTACGTCGCTCCTCTTTCGTAAAAAAAAAACTATGCGTTTTACGGGAAAAAAACGTTTCGTACGAAATTCGTAGAGAATTTCATGCTCTACAATTTCGATAGAGTATATTATTGTCGCATCTCCAATCGTTATCGAGATATTTGACAAAAACAATTGATACTGTTCAACTTCCCCTATATCGGGGAAAAATATCAAGTATAGAGAAAAAAAAAACGTTTGAAATAAAAGTTATAGGAAATAGAATTACCTAGAAAAAAGGTCCTCGTTTTTTTTTTTATCCTACGGCGCACCGTTTATGAGTTATTTCGCCATTTCATCTCCGCTACTTCTTCTTCTTCTTCTTCTTCTTGTTTTTTTTTCCTTCGTCAGAATACAAGGTGCTTCAGAAAATTGGCGAGGGCTCATTCTCCGAGGTATTGAAATGTCAGGAGCGACAAAACGGTACACTCTACGCAGCGAAACGCCTCAAGAAGATCTACCAGACGTATCTTGAAAGAATTTTGAAGAAAAAAAAAAAATAATAATTATATATTTCTCGCGTTATTGTTCAGAGCGATGAACAAAAAAAAAAAAAATATATATATATATATATATATATATATATCGATTGTTAATACGTTTCAGGGTCAACGAGATGCTGGAGAGTCCGGAAGTAATAGCTATGAGGAAGATAAGCCGTCATCCGAATATTCTTTACATGATCGAGTCCCATTAGTAAGCCAGAGAGAGAGAGAGAGAGAGAGAGAGAGAGAGAGAGAGAGAGAGAAATAATAATGATGATAATAATTTATTAATGTTATGTAATAAATATTAATATAATATATATATTATATTATAATAATATCATATTATAATATATATTATAATATAATAATATTACAATATAATATTATATTATATTAATATTATGATATAATAATATTATAATAGTATTATATTATAATATTAATATAATATAATATTATATTACAATATAATATATTATATTATAATATAATATAATAATATATTATAATATTCTTATATAATATTATAATATAATATTATAATATAATATTATATATTATAATATATTATATTATTATATAATATAATATAATATATTATAATATTCTTATATAATATTATATATTATAATATATTATATTATATTATAATATAATATAATATATTATAATATTCTTATATAATATTATATATTATAATATATTATATTATTATATAATATAATATAATAATATATTATAATATTCTCATATAATATTATATTGTAATATTATATTATTCTTATATAATAATATATAATATAATAATAATATATAATTGTATATTATTCTTATATAATATTATATTGTAATATTATATTACAATATAATATATTATATTATTATATAATATATTATATTATTATATAATATAATAATATATTATAATATTCTTATATATTATATTATATTATTATATAATATAATATAATAATATATTATAATATTCTTATATAATATTAAATTGTAATATTATATTATAATATTATTATAATAGTATATTATATTATATAATAATATTATATTATATTATATAATAATATTATATTATATAATAATATTATAATATATTATATTATAATAATATTATAATATATAATATATATTATAAATAATATAATAATGATTTATTGAGAGAGAGAGAGAGAGAGAGAGAGAGAGAGAGAGAGAGCTGGAGCAGCATCAACCTGTTCCATTAAAACCAAATCTTTCCAACGTTTCAGTAATCATAAAGTGGGCATAGCGACGCTCATCTTCGAGCTCATGGACATGAGCCTATACGATCTCATTAAGACGAGAAAAGGGTAACTCGCGTGGCAGGTTGAGTTTGAAATGTTACAATTACGTCGGGTAGGATAAATTTGAGAGAAAAAAAAAAAAAAAAAAAAAGCATTAACAATTATTTTGCACGCAGGCGTACCTTGACGGAGCAGAGGGTCAAAGGATTTTTGTATCAGCTGCTCAAGGGCCTGGAGCACCTTCACTCGCACGGATTGTTTCATCGTGATATAAAACCGGAAAATATTTTGCTGAAGGTATGATCAACGGGGTTTGACTACTGAGGGGGTGGAATGTCGTTGAATACACGTGGGTTTAAAACAAAAAAAATAAAAAAAAATTCAAGGGTGACGTCGTTAAATTGGCGGATCTCGGCTCGATACGTGGAATATACAGCAGGCCACCGTACACCGAATACATATCGACGCGTTGGTATCGTTCGCCGGAATGTTTGTTAACGACTGGCTTTTACGGTCCGAAAATGGACGTATGGGCAATCGGCTGCGTCTATTACGAGCTATTGACGTTCGTTTTTTTTTATTTATTTTTTTCTTTCGTATTGAAAGCAACATTGATATGGTTATATTCTTAACAATTTTTATTCATTTCATTCATTTGTTTATTTTTAGACTGAAGCCGCTGTTTCCCGGCTCCAACGAAGTCGACCAATTGTCGAAAATTCACACGATTTTGGGAACGCCGCACGCTCGTCTCGTCGCCAAATTTCGCAGACAGTAAGGACGATTAAACATTATTATTGGAGTTTATGGACTAAATACTTAAAAATATAATTATATTATATATTATAATTATAATACAAATATGTTATATATTATAATTATAATATAAATATATTGTATATTTTAATTATAACATTATATTATACATTATAATAATATATGATTATAAATTATAATATAATTATAATTTTAGAATAATATAACAGTTGATATAATTTCGGTATATCAATTATTATAAAATTACAATTCATTATAATTATATTATATATTACAATTATAATATAATTATAGTATATATTATAATTATAATATAAATATATTATATATTATAATTATAATATAATTATAGTATATATTATAATTATAATATAAATATATTATATATTATAATTATAATATAAATATATTATATATTATAATTATAATATAATTATATTATACATTATAATTATAATATAATTATATTATACATTATAATTATAATATAAATATATTATATATTATAATATAATTATATTATATATTATAATTATAATATAAATATATTATAATTATAATATAAATATATTATATATTATAATTATAATATAATTATATATTATATATTATAATTATAATATAAATATATTATACATTATAATTATAATATCATTATATTATACATTATAATTATAATATAATTATATTATACATTATAATTATAATATAATTATATTATACATTATAATTATAATATAATTATATTATATATTATAATTATAATATAATTATATTATATATTATAATTATAATATAAATATATTATATATTATAATTATAATATAATTATATTATATATTATAATTATAATATAAATATATTACATATTATAATTATAATATAAATATATTATATATTATAATTATAATATAAATATATTAAATATTACAATTATAATTTCTTAATAATATAACAATTGATGAGTAATTTCGGTATATCAATTATTAAAAAATTACAATTCATTATATTTTTATAATATAATTATAATTCATTATAGTGTATATATATATTGATTGTTATATATTGACATTATATATTGATTTCTTTTTCTCTTCTTAAAGCAGTAAAGCGAGAAACTGCGAGTACTTCTTTCCCAACAAAGGTGGCACGGGCGTGACGAATTTGTTGCCACACGTGACGGAAAACGGTCGCGAAATATTGAAGCTAATGTTGGTTTACGATCCGGAGAATCGTAGCAACGTCAAGAGACTCCTAGATCATCGTTATTTCAATGATTTGCGCGACAAGGATACATCACCGCGACAAACATCGAGCAGTCGTCTAATTCTGCCCGATCAAACCTTACGGGACAACAATCAATGGCGCAATCCCGTTCTACTGAGCTACATGACGTCGGAGAGACGACGAAAGTCCAAGGTACGAAGCTAAAAAACCCTGATGAAAAATCATTTACACTTTGCAATATATATATATATATTTTTTTTCAATCGTCTTTGCACAACACAGCCACCGCGTACACGTCGTTCGAACAAGTCTTGCGACAACAACAACAACAACAACAACAACAACAACAACGACGACGACGACGACGAAGCATCCTCGAAGATTCCACGTGTCGTCGCGTCCTCGCCCAATCCACGAATGAGCCTCGCCAATCGTTGCACGGTCCCGAGATACGAGAAGAAAAGTGACGTAATAGCGATCGACACGACGACGACGACGACGACGACGACGACGACGACGACGACGACGACGAAAAAGCTCGAAAGAGTATCGCGCAACAATAATTGCTTGGACCCGACACGTGGGGATTGTGCGACGACGAAGAAAACCCAATCGACGAATAAATTCTTGCCGATTATAAAGAATTTTAGCGTAAAGGCAAATTTGTCGGGGGTCATTAGCTCGAACAGTTTGGCTTGTGGCGTTGCGAGAGACGGCGGCGTTCAACGGGTTGCATCACTCTCGTCACGTAGATCGATGTACGGTGGACCGACACTTCGTTCGGATTCGAAAATTTCACATCCACGCGAGACAACCTTCTGCAATAGGTGATCAGTTTTTGTCGAATGTCCTTTTTTTTTTTTTTACTTCGTGTAATATATTTAGCTAACAGGCTAAATATTTCTTCTACCTATACCTATGTTTTTTTTCCTTCACATGTCAATATGTCAAGTAATGTTGTTCTCACGTTGGATTTTCTTTCTTTCTTTCTTTCTTTTTTGCTTGTTCTTCTTCTTCTTCTTCTTCTTCCTCCTTGCGCTCTCGGTAGTTTCCTTCCGCAAATCGCATTGAGAACGACGGGCCGTAGTTTCTACAGATTTCCCGTTGCGTCGCCGGGCTCAGCGCCGAATCAATATTCCAGCGTTAAATCGTTTCCCTCGAACGTGACAATTCGCCAGACGAGACTCGCCACTATAAATGAACAGCAGCAACAGCAACAGCAGCAGCAGCAGCAGCAAGAGAAAATTGCTTCTGATCGCCTTGTGCAAAGATTCAAAGCCCGAAGTAAATCGCCGCAAACGAAGAGTCCGGCTAAGAAGATTGCCAAACACGAGATACGCCACGAATCGAGGCATACGCCGCTGAAAAAGCTCAAAACGTGTACGAGCAAAGCGAGCTTCAAGCACGACAGGTGAGGAAAAGAAAAAAATTCCTATTTTTCTTATAAAGAAATTTCCTTATAAATTCGTAGAGAGAGCAAAAAAATTCTTTTGTATTAAAATTTCTTTTATAGGGAATAAAAATTCCTGTAGAGAAATAAACAAATTTATTTTGTATCAAAATTCCTTTTATTTATAGGAATAAAAATTCCTATAAAGAAATAAACAAATTTATTTTGTATCAAAATTCCTTTTATTTATAGGAATAAAAATTCCTATAAAGAAATAAACAAATTTATTTTGTATCAAAATTTCTTTTATTTATAGGAATAAAAATTCCTATAAAGAAATAAACAAATTTATTTTGTATCAAAATTCCTTTTATTTATAGGAATAAAAATTCCTATAAAGAAATAAACAAATTTATTTTGTATTAAAATTCCTTTTATTTATAGGAATAAAAATTCCTATAAAGAAATTTATAAAAAATACTTTTATATTAAAATTTCTTTTATTTATAAGAATAAAAATTCCTATAAAGAAATTAAAAAAAATACTTTTATATTAAAATTTCTTTTATTTATAGGAATAAAATTTCCTATAAAGAAATTTATAAAAAATACTTTTATATTAAAATTTCCTTTATTTATAGGAGTAAAAATTCCTATAAAGAAATTTATAAAAAATACTTTTATATTAAAATTTCCTTTATTTATAGGAATAAAAATTCCTATAAAGAAATGTAAAAAATTCTTTTATTTATAGGAATAAAAATTCCTATAAAGAAATAAAAATAAATTTATGCCGAAACAATAAAGTAGTTTCATTCCTTTCTTATTTCGGTATAAAATTTCGTTTAGGGTTATCGCAAAAAAGAAAAAAAAAACAACAACAAAAAAAAAGTTTCACTCGCACCCTCGTTTCTTTCTTCATCTGTTTATTGATCAGTGTGTTTAAAATTTTTCAAATTAAAATCTAGAATAACAAGAACATGGGGCGCTTGAGACACGGCCGTATTGGAACTTCGGAAACAACGCGCGCCCTTAGCCCACGAGCGATTGTCGCGCGTTTCCAGACGGAACGAAAATTAAACACTGTGTATTTTGTAGATTGCACGATGGGAAGAAAAAAAAGAAAGAAAAAAAAAAAAAAAAAACTTAAAAAACGCGAAAAACCTTCTTCCGGTTCATGGTATTTGGAGAGTGACTATTTTCGCGTCTTCACGATCGTATTGTACGATATTGTCAATAAAGAAAATAAGAAAAAAAAAAAAAAAGAAATCGTCAATTGCGATATTCTGAACTTACCACGCACGCGTAAAAAACTGTACAAAGATACAAATAGATTTTTTCTTAATTTCTTTCAAATCGAGTCACGGATGAATATTTCCTCGAGCTGTCGCGTGAATAAAATTCTTCAAAAAGCAACGTCTCGTTCGTGACAAAACGGAAGAAAATAGTTTTTTTTTTTTCTTCGAAAAGTGAAAATCGAAATGATTTTTGTTCAATTGACATTGATTTATGTTCAAGAAGAAAAAAACAATATGTCGCGACTATTTAAATGTATAAAATAATTGTCAATTTTTTTTCATGAATCCAACGTTTTTTTTTTTTTTTTGCATTACTCGAACATGACGTATCCATGAGTGATTTTTATTCGAGCACTCAATTGCGTTTTCGATCGAAAAAGGATCGACATATATTTCTGTACAAAAAGCTTATACAGAGAACGATGATTTTTTTTTCCTTTCCTCGCAACGTCCCTTAATTACTATTTGTATTTACATTTTACGAAATCGTATTCGTTCGATTAGAAGAAAAAAAAAAAAAAAGAAATAAAAAAAAAAATGACGTATATATTTTCGTTTTAACACGATAACTAATAAGAAAAAAAAAAAATAATAATTACGCTATTATTTGCATGGTCGGGGAGAGAGGTCATCGTGCATCAATCAAAAGCGCCGTTTCTTCGATTCAGGGTCACTCTCAGGCATCCGACATTGGCTTCCGTAAATCTGTCGTACAGAAGAAATAACATTTTTTTTTTTCTTCATCCAGTCATTAACACCGTGTTAATTTTTTTTTAATATTAAAAAAGCTCTTTAATACATTTTTTTTTATATTAAAGAGCTTTTTAATATTTTTTTAAATATTAAAAAGCATTTTAATGTTTTTTTTTTAAATAATAAAAAGCATTTTAATATTTTTTTTTTAATATTAAAAAGCATTTAAATATTTTTTTTTATATTAAAAAGCATTTAAATATTTTTTTAAAATATTAATAAGCATTTTAATATTTTTTAAAATAATAAAAAGCATTAAATTTTCTTTTTTTAATATTAAAACGCATTTAAATATTTTTTTTTAATAATAAAAAGCCTTTTAATATTTTTTTTAATATTAAAAAGCATTTAAATATTTTTTTTTAATATTAAAAAGCATTTTTCTATTTTTTAAAATATTTTTTTAATATTATAAAGCTTTCTAATATTTTTTTTTAATATTAAAGAACACGATAACGAGAATATATTTGCATTTTTTTTCTTTAAATAAGTGTTTTTAATATTAAAATATCCATTTTGAAAAAAAAAAACGCATTTTTTTTGTGTTTTGGATGAACCGAGCGAACTATTTCACGATTAATATTTTCTCATAAAATTTTTCTCAAAAAACCCAAACAAAAATAAATGTCCGAACGATTTTTTCAACCATCAATTTATTATTGTAAATTATTAATTCGTTAAATTATTGATTGAATTGTTACTTTGTAAATTATTAGTCAATTTCTTTTTTTTTCGCTTCAAATTGTCCATTGTCTCCTCTTATTAAAATCCTCCTCTACTCTTATTTAAATTTACCTTATATTTTTGCTTATTAGCCTCTTGGAAACGGCAGGCTTGATCCTTCCAAGACCATTGCTGCTACGCGCGCCATGTCCAGTTATAATGAGCAAGATAGCCAAACGCCGATTGCTTCTGTTCAATTTTTTTTGTTGAAAATCCAAAAATACGTCGAGAGCTTGCAAAGCCTCGCGTACGTGAAGATTGTGCAAATCCAAAGTATCCTCGCCGTGCATTTGCGCTGCTAAAAATTCGTCAGCCGCATTCGCGTGGGCGGCCTTTATATTCTCCGTATGTAACTTAACCTTTTTGGAGAAACGTTCAAACTCGACTTTATCGTGTACATCTTATCGTAATAGCTTCGTTTAGTTATTGACAATAGTTATTTAACGTTACCATTTGCGAGTAATAGGCCGCGACTTGTGGTTGTCCTTTTCTATAGGCCTCCGCGGCTTTGTTGTAATTTTCAATGCGCAAAGAAACTTGCCTCTGCGCTTCAATTCTAGCGTCGTGGCCTCTCGCGATCGCATCCTCGTAATGCGTTCTTTCGGATTTATCGCACCCGTGGATATCCGGATTAACAACTATCAATGGAGCGTGACTGCTTGCCGAATTCTGTGCACGACAGAACAGTGTTATTTGCGATTTATCGAATTTTCGAAATTCGATTGGCTGTTTCTCGGGAACAATCGAGAGTTGCGTTTTCTCCTTTACAGGGTAGATTGCTATTGGGAAGTACATTACACTCGCGAAGGAACGTCAAGATCGGCGACCCCAAAGTCGCGCCCTTCTCTTTTCCCGTAAAATATCTCGATTTTTCCTGTAATTCATTCAAAATTATTTCACGAGTGAAAACTTGCCTCATCGACGTCCCTATTCTTCCGTGCCTCGTTGACCCTCTCCAACAAGCTTTGTTGCTTTCTGAGGGTGTCGGTTCTGTTGATTTTACGTCCGATATTTGCTTCGATTATTTCGCAAGTCTCCTTGAAGTTACCACCGTGAGCTTTTAGTATATCGCTCAGTACCTGCTCGTCGATGTCGGGCAACAAATCGTACAGCATTTGCCTGGTCAATCTTGACGCCATATCGTTTGGTGTCTCCCTCCAAACGTTTTCTTTCTGGACAATCAACGATAATACTCTTCAATTTTTTCATCGTCAAATTATATTAGGGGATATAAAAAATAGCGCGTTATTGTAATAAATACCAATTCATTTTGATATCTTGCAAGGGCCATTTCCATGCTCATGATTTCGTTCAAATTCGGGATCACCGGTTCTTCGGACTTGAAAGTTTCCTCTCGATCCATCGCTCTCGCCATTGCCTCGTCTATAATTATTGCACACACACCAACACACGAATTTTTCGTTCTCTAAGATGATAATTGGGTTTTATTGCTTTTCGATTAAGGAAGCTCCGTCACGAATTGCTCGGGGATAGAAAAAGAGAGAGCAAGGCTACCAAAAAAAAAAAACGACCACATTCCGCCGTTGCATTAGCCGCTATTTTGAATTTAAGGGGGAATAGTTTTTGTCCGATAACTTGGTTATTTTAAACTTTTAGAAGAAAATTGTAAAGACCAAAGTTGTTGTAAATTCAATTCTCTACAACTTTGCTTATGTACATCATTGTCCCAAAGTTATAAACAACCGAGATAAAGCGATAATTGTACTTTGCCGCTTTTTTAACGTTTAACTCTAAAAATATCGACCGTAGGATAAAAATTGTACGGACCAAAATTTTAGAGAAACGAATTATGTACAATTCTGTTTATGTTCATTATTGTCCAAAAGTTAATAATAAACGAGATAACGCGATGATTGTACTTAGCCGCTTTTTTAACGTTTAACTCAAAAAAATATAGATCGTACGGTAAAAATTGCAAGGACCAAAGTTGTAGAGGATTCGATTCTCTACAATTTTGTTCATGTTCATCATTGTCCTAAAGTTAATAATAAACGAGATAACGCGATGATTGTACTTAGCCGCTTTTCTAACGTTTAACTAAAAAAATATCAATCGTACGACAAAAATGGCAAGGACCAAAGTTACAGAGAATTGAATTTACTACAACTTTAGTCCTTGTAATTTCTTTCGAAAAGTTAAAAAATAACTGAGTTATTGAGCAAATAAGATTCCCCCTTAAATTCTTCTTTTTTTTTTCTTCGTCTAACTCGACTCGGCTTCAATCGTTAAGTCACAGAACTCTTTTATTATGTCTAGACATAATTGAAAATGTCATTTAATCCCGGATTTGCGAAATTCGTGATCGAGCCTCCTCGAGATCTACATGATTTTCGCACCTTTGGCCATTCTCTCGTCGAGCTGAGCATGAAGAACGTTCATTTGATCGTTCATGCTACGTATCCAAAGGCCATAAAGTTCCTCGACCATGCTCCTCTTGATCCTCAAAGTTGGCTTGAACTCGTCGGTCAGCAAAAAGTCCGTATTACCACAAGTATTTTCCAAACGATTTATAAAATCACGACCAAAGTCGAGTTCCAATATTTCCTCGTTATCAACATCGCTGTTTACATCAGTGGTTGACGAAAATGTTGGCGTCGACGAGGAAACACGAGGCAAATTATCGTCAAGAGCTTGAGCGTAAAACTTGTCGAGAATTTCATTCTCATCGTCTTTTCTATGATTTTTATCCACGTCGGAATGTGAATAATCTTGAACAAAATCGAGGGAAAAGCTTCGAAAATCTTTGCTTCTGTTGCGACGTATTCGCGGACTCGAGCTGTGCGAACGTTTTAACTTTAACGTATCAGTGTTCGTCAATTTTTCGTCTTTTCTCGTGTAATTTTCGATCGTTAAATTTGGCACGTCAGCGAGACAAAGAACATCGACGACCCAATCGAAATTACAATTGCACTGTTGTTCGTAAAGTGCTTGAAGATATTCCGACGGATAATGGGGAAACATTTCGATCAAATCGTTCAAACGACTGATCGTGTCTTTTTCCTTCTCCGCGGCAAGAATATTCGCTTCGCCGGTCATTGAACTTTTGTCAAACGTCAATTTTGCCGATTGCTTCGAGGTTGTTGAAAGTTTTTTTTTTTCATCCCCATTGATCGATCTACTTACGCCCGATAATTCGCGATATCCCGGCTCCGACGTTCCACCCACGTACGCAACGTTGAAATCGTACGGTGACGTCATCGTCGATGCGTCCACTCGCGACACGAAGACTTCCGGTTGGCGAACCGCTGGTGTTTCCGGTTCAACCGGAAATGGCGATTCTCTCCACGTTATGCTATTCACGTTGTCACTTCCGGTCTTCGCGAGATCAAATTCTTCCTCGGTCTCGACGGTTTTACGATCGAAAGATTTTTCCGCGTCGCTGCTCTCGCTGCTCATCTCGAAGGAAACGAAACTCTCGTCTTCTTCGTTCGAGGCACTCAAGATGGCGGCAGTTTGATCGACACTGCCGAGGATCGAAGTCTTCAATACGTGAAAAAACGAACCCAGAGCCGTTCTCGGTGAATTTTCGGTGACTTTCTCGTCCGTTGTTCTCGATAACTCGTTGGTGTCGGAATTTTTACTTTTCGTGCAAGAAAACGACGGAATTGGATCGTTCTTTGCATCGTCGATGATCGCCTCGTTCGCTTTCGTCGCGTCGTCAAGATCGATGAGATTTTTTTCATCCAACGCAAGATTTTCTAAACTTTCATTCAAATTTGCTTCTTCGATTGCTCGTTTGGGCTTGTTTGGGTCTGTTTGGGTTTGTTTGGGTTCATTCAAATTTTCTCGCGTTATTTCAAATTTTGCTTCTTCGATTATTGCTCGTTTGGGTTTAAAATCTTCCAAGTTTTCTCGCGCAATTTCAAATTTTGTTTCTTCGTCGATAATTGCTCGTTTGGGTTTAAAATCTTCCACTTTTTCTCGCGCAATTTCAAATTTTGTTTCTTCTTCGATTATTGCTCGTTTGGGTTTAACATCCTCAACTTTTTCTCGCGCAATTTCAAATTTTGTTTCTTCGTCGATGATTGCTCGTTTGGGTTTAACATCCTCAACTTTTTCTCGCGCAATTTCAAATTTTGTTTCTTCGTCGATGATTGCTCGTTTGGGTTTAACATCCTCAACTTTTTCTCGCGCAATTTCAAATTTTGTTTCTTCGTCGATGATTGCTCGTTTGGGTTTAACATCCTCAACTTTTTCTCGCGCAATTTCAAATTTTGTTTCTTCGTCGATGATTGCTCGTTTGGGTTTAACATCCTCAACTTTTTCTCGCGCGATTTCAAATTTTGTTTCTTCGTCGATGATTGCTCGTTTGGGTTTAACATCCTCGACTTTTTCTCGCGCAATTTCAAATTTTGTTTCTTCGTCGATGATTGCTCGTTTGGGTTTAACATCCTCGACTTTTTCTCGCGCGATTTCAAATTTTGTTTCTTCGTCGATGATTGCTCGTTTGGGTTTAACATCCTCAACTTTTTCTCGCGCGATTTCAAATTTTGTTTCTTCGTCGTTGATTGCTCGTTCGGGTTCAAAATGTCCATTTTCTCGGAAAACTTGTTCGTTTGGGTTGGTTCGATACTGTTCGGGTTTGTCGATCGACCTACTGACGTAATGTCCATGCCTGCTGTGCAATTCGTATCCTTCTCTTACAAGCGTAAAATCCCAACACTGCGACAACGAATTAGCAGATTTTTTTTCATCGTTGAATCTCGCCTCATTGGCCGTGGTATATTGACAAAATTTTCTCTCCGATCCAATGGCCCCGAGTGTCTGTGAATCTTGCGTTTGCATTAACATTGTTTTCGTCGACGTGTCAGAATAATTTAACGTATCTCGTGTATCGAGGATTTTGCCGATATCCGTACTGTCGAGTATTTCGAAGCTCTCGTCGTCGGATTCTTGAAAATTGCGCAAATAATCGTTGAACACTTTGTCAGCGTAGCTCGGCAAGTTTCTCGGACATTTTCGTCCGCTCGTTTCGTCGGGTACGACGAAATTGTGCGCTTCGTCGATACTTTGCATGCTCTCGATATCGTGACTCGTGAGGACGTAATTTTCGTGTTTGTCCCAATTCGATCGAATTGCCGCGATACGCGCGTCAACTTTACCAATTTCCGGTTTCGCAACTTCCGCTTTCGTAGCTTCCGCAACTTCCGGTTTCGCAACTTCCGCAACTTCCGGTTTCGGAACTTCCGGTTTCGCAGCTTCCGCAACTTCCGGTTTCGCAGCTTCCGGTTCCGCAACTTCCGGTTTCGCAGCTTCCGGTTTCGCAGCTTCCGGTTCCGCAACTTCCGGTTTCGCAGCTTCCGCTTTCGCAGCTTCCGGTTTCGCAACTTCCGCTTTCGCAACTTCCGTTTTCGCAACTTCCGGTTTCGCAGCTTCCGGTTTCGCAGCTTCCGGTTTCGCAACTTCCGCTTTCGCAACTTCCGCTTTCGCAGCTTCCGTTTTCGCAACTTCCGTTTTCGCAACTTCCGCTTTCGCGTCAAAGAACGAATTAAGTCGATAAATATCGAGCAATTGTTTGCCGCTCGTTATAATTTCGTATTTGGCGGCTCTCTCTTGAATCTTCGTTCTCGTGACACCGTGGCTGTTTCTCGATGCGAGCTCCTTTGGATTTCTCGCCCAGGGTGTATTAGGCTCGATAATTTCAACGCGATAGCCATAATTGACAGCGGCTTTCGCGTACGGACGCATTTCCCATGCTTCGACGTTCGTATTGTCGACGATAATTGGCGTGCGTGATTGTCTCATAGCTCGGTTGACTCTCGTTTGATTGGTCGCGTGTGCTACGGACAATCTCGCAGGATCGAAAGCGTAACGTCCGTTGGTGTGGAAAAAATCGTCGGTGCTGTAGATGTAGTTTGCCGGATCACCGCCTATCGTCGAGGCGACGATACTCTTGGCCAATGTTGTTTTTCCACTGCCCGGCAAGCCGCGCAACATAACGAGCACGGGCTCGCCACGCTTGACGTTTTCACGTATACGCGCGAACGTTGTGTCGTGATGACTTCGCTGCGGTGGGCGCGTCGGTGACGCTGTACCTGTCGTAATTTCCGATCGCGCGGTTCTCGACGCTAGAACGCTCGTTGTTGTCGCTTCGCCAATTGACAATTCAGCGACACTCTTCTTCGTCGATTTTGTCAAATCGATGGTACAATCGATCGCGTCTTCGACGACAACGTCCGCATCGTCGTCCGAGCTACTCTCCATTCCTGACAAACGATACTGAACCTTCAAGCCGCACAACGATTCCGACTCGTTCTTACGTATGTTCACGTTACTGTCGAAACACGCCACCTTCTGACTCGTATTCGCACCGCTACACGTGACGTCGTTGCTCGCTCTCGTTGTACACGAATTAACGGATTTACGGGTGGAAGGAAAATTTATACGTCCCGTTGCCAAGGAATCTTCGTTTATCGTGAATTCTTCGCGATCGGAGGTAGCGACTTTCGACGTTGACGTATCTTCGTGATTTTTGAGCTCGTGCGATTTTAATTTTGCGATGTTGCCGCAAAACGAATCCATGCGATTTTTCGTTGTCGCGCGCTTTGGCTTTTGCCATTTTTCGAAAGTGCGAGACTCGACAAGCGTGAAATTGTCGAGATCGCGAGCTGGACGATTCGTGACATCGGGAATCGTTGATTGTCGATCGTCGATGATTGCGAGGGATTTGTCCGTGTGAGTCTCGGTGGAAGAATTCGTTGGTGGAGTTTTTGCAGATTTTTCCTTCCACGCGGCTGGACAATCGATCGATTCGCTCAGCTCTATGAGGCCCTCTATCGATTGTTGCACTTCATTTTTTTTTTTTTTTTTTGTTTGGAAAAAGAAGGAAACGTTGCAAATGCGCTTTTTCAAGTCACGAAGGCTAAATCTTTCGTAATGAGATGATTAAACGTTTTTTTTTTTTTTTTTTTTTTATTGCTAAAGAAAAAAGGAGGAAAATGTGTAGTTGGAATCTTTTTTTTTTTTTTGGCAATGAAAAAGTTTGTCTTATATTATTTTATCTTGCAAAAGGAATGGGTTTTTTTTTTTCTCGGTTTTTGACTTTCAATGTAATTTTTTTTTAATTCAATTTCTATACCGAAGTAAATGATTTTTAATCGAAATTTCTTGTCGCAATAAAAGTTACGATAGCGTACGCAAAAATAAAGATAATGAAATTTCCCGAGCGGCCTTTCAAAGTGGACAAGTTTACCTTCGTTTTGGCTTTTTCGAAAAATTTTTACAATTTTTTTTGCGCCCGGTACGCCTTTTTTGAAAATTGTCTATTTTTTCAACTTTTTCTTTTCGCAGGCTAAAACTGCCCGTACAACTTGCGGCGAATTTTCTTCCCTCGTTCTTTCCATGAAAAACTTGACGAGGCTATCGAAATCTACGTTTTCAATTTTTCCCGAAAGTTTCGTACGATTTTTTTTTCGCCCCATTATTGCATTTTTAGCTAAAAAAAAAAAGACATGTTTTCGAAAAATAGGCGTCGTTCAATAACTATGGGATTTCAGAGAAAATATCGAGAGGATAAAAAGTTGCATAGGTTCACACGGAAGTAGCCAGAATTTTTTCGGAATTTTTTTTTTTCGAAAATTTGTTTATTTTTCAGTCAGGAAAGAAAAATTTTTGTTTACTTTTTCATTTTCAACTACAATTTTTTTTCCCAGAATTGAGAAAGCTCAAAAATAAAATTGTAAAAATTTTTCGAAAAAAGGCAAAACGAAGGTAAATTTGTCCCTCTTGGGAAACGCCGCTTGGGAAAATTTCATTGTCTTTATTTACGAGTCCGATGTCAAAATTTTAGTGCGACGAGAAATTTCGACCGGTGTATCGAAACTTTTGGCCGGCGGTGTGTACGGATTATTGCACGAATAATTCGTTCTTTGGAAAAAAAAAACGAAAAAAATATGGCAAATTTTTCATCGAGACACTCGAGAAGAAAAAAAAAACATTTTTCCTTCTTCTCGAGTGTCGCATTTTTTTTTTCGTTGCAATTTTCAACTTTACGAATCTTACAATTTCGGCATTCGGATATTAACGCGGTAAAAATTCTCGGCAAAAATTTTAAGACACCAAAGACGACGCGTATATTGGATTTTCCCGCTGACGAACAACTCTCGAAGAATGAAAAAATCATTCTAACAGTCGTAACGACGTAACAAATTGTACGAAAAGTTTCGTCGATGTAAAAGAAAACTTTGCGTTCGGATGCTTGAAAGAATCAATGTGTTTTTTTTTTTTAACTTTCATAAATAGCAAAATATCTTGATACAGTCTGAAAACGTTTCAAAAAGATATTACCGACTCCTAACGATACGCGTATAAACGTTACTCTCCGCTCGACTGCCGAGCGAGCTCGAGTAGTTTGGCTTCGTTTGGCTCTTCGTAATCCCGAACGGAGCCAAACTCGATCGTGCCGCGATTCGCACCGAAACAAATCTCCGTTCCGCATAGAAAATAATCGAGATAGCGCCGTTTCTCGCTATTTCATTGGAAACGACATTTTCTTTGTTCAACTTCAGCGGCGTTCGTGAGTAAAAGAAAAAACTAATCGACGGTTCGAGTATACGCGCCCTCGCCTCGACTTTACGACAATCAAAGTGCTCTTACGTTCCCAATTGCAGTTTTGAGCGACCGACAGTACGACGTCGGTTTCGAGAACGGCGGAAAACATCTCGTTTAGTTTGTTCAGCGTCTCTTGTTGCCGCGTCTCCTTGCAGAGTCTTCTGTTGCCGGCGTTGAACTTTGCCGAGCCTCTGCCCGCCGACGAACGCGACACCGGCGGCCATTGATCGTCGGACGACATTACTTTCGGCGATAACGCCACGTGCGAAGGCCTGCAAACAATTCGTCGTAAATGCATTTTTGTCGATCGCGCATAAAAGACAGAAAAAAACAAAATCGAACTACTCGCAAACGCTTTCCGCTCTTTCATTCCCGTCTCTCGTTAATTCTCTCAGTCTCGACGCGACATTGCTCTCTCCGCTAAAAAATGCCTCGGCGCGAGGCCGCCGAAAGACGCGGTCCGGATTTGTCGCCTTGCAAACTTCTCCCCCCCGCCCCGCTATTATTCATTTTTTTTTCGCTCTTCCGAGCACTTTCATACGCGAGACAAGAATGGAGCTTGTTTTTTTTTTTTTTTTTTTTTTTTATCAAATATCGCTCGATAAGTTTTTTTTTTTTTTTTCAACGTAAATTACAAAATTTAAAAAAAGTGAAAAAACGCGTACTCGGCCCGAGGCGTATTCGGACATTCTACAAATGTCTACCCAACGCCTCCCACGCACGACGTGCACTTGTGAGCAAAGCTCGGGGGAAAAAAAAAAAAAAAACAAAAAACAAAATAAAGATTTTGAGACGATCGAGAAAAGAAGAAAAAAAAAAAAAAGAAAACGTCATTTTCGAAGGAGACGCGGAGAGATATTGCGTCTCATTTTGTTTTACGTTTGTTTTTCTTTTTTTTTTTTTTCTTTTTTCTTCTAATCGTTGACAATGAATCGTTGTTTGGGTAAGAAAAAGTTTTGTAAATGGCTCACCCGCGAGAGCAAATGCGTCGTTTGTGTACACGAGACGGAGATTGACGATTTATTTATTTGTTTTTTTTTTTCATGGACATTACACAATGTCCGTGTGACGGTTTTGTGTTGTTGTTTTTTTTTCTTCTGTTTCGTGACTCGTGTTGAGAGGAAAACAATTTTAGTGATAACATCGAAGAGTCTCTTCGCTGTGTTGAACGACTTCGTGGCGATGATAATGCGCGGGGGTGACGCTGAGGGGGGGGGGGGCAAGAGGGCCATGGAATATTCAATGATTTGGAGAGTGCGCACGATTGTTTTTTTTTCGAGCGATTGCAGCGCTCACGCTGGAAGCGTGAGCGCTGTAGCAAGCTCTTTGGACAATTTTTCGATATCGCGCGGTTACTAGCGCCACGGGAAAAAGTGGAACTAAAGCCGAGAAAAAGGAAAACTCTGAAGTGTGAGGCGCTGCAGCGAGCACTCTGGACAATTTTTCGATATCGCGCGGTTACTAGCGCCACGGGAAAAAGCGGAACTAAAGCCGAGAAAAAGGAAAACTCTGAAGTGTGAGGCGCTGCAGCGAGCTCTCTGGACAATTTTTCGATATCGCGCGGTTACTAGCGCCACGGTAAAAAGTGGAACTAAAGCCGAGAAAAAGGAAAACTCCGAAGTGTGAGGCGCTGCAGCGAGCTCTCTGGACAATTTTTCGATATCGCGCGGTTACTAGCGCCACGGGAAAAAGTGGAACTAAAGCCGAGAAAAAGGAAAACTCTGAAGTGTGAGGCGCTGCAGCGAGCTCTCTGGACAATTTTTCGATATCGCGCGGTTACTAGCGCCACGGTAAAAAGTGGAACTAAAGCCGAGAAAAAGGAAAACTCTGAAGTGTGAGGCGCTGCAGCGAGCTCTCTGGACAATTTTTCGATATCGCGCGGTTACTAGCGCCACGGTAAAAAGTGGAACTAAAGCCGAGAAAAAGGAAAACTCTGAAGTGTGAGGCGCTGCAGCGAGCTCTCTGGACAATTTTTCGATATCGCGCGGTTACTAGCGCCACGGGAAAAAGTGGAACTAAAGCCGAGAAAAAGGAAAACTCTGAAGTGTGAGGCGCTGCAGCGAGCTCTCTGGACAATTTTTCGATATCGCGCGGTTACTAGCGCCACGGGAAAAAGCGGAACTAAAGCCGAGAAAAAGGAAAACTCCGAAGTGTGAGGCGCTGCAGCGAGCTCTCTGGACAATTTTTCGATATCGCGCGGTTACTAGCGCCACGGGAAAAAGTGGAACTAAAGCCGAGAAAAAGGAAAACTCTGAAGTGTGAGGCGCTGCAGCGAGCTCTCTGGACAATTTTTCGATATCGCGCGGTTACTAGCGCCACGGTAAAAAGTGGAACTAAAGCCGAGAAAAAGGAAAACTCTGAAGTGTGAGGCGCTGCAGCGAGCTCTCTGGACAATTTTTCGATATCGCGCGGTTACTAGCGCCACGGTAAAAAGTGGAACTAAAGCCGAGAAAAAGGAAAACTCTGAAGTGTGAGGCGCTGCAGCGAGCTCTCTGGACAATTTTTCGATATCGCGCGGTTACTAGCGCCACGGTAAAAAGTGGAACTAAAGCCGAGAAAAAGGAAAACTCTGAAGTGTGAAGCGCTGCAGCGAGCTCTCTGGACAATTTTTCGATATCGCGCGGTTACTAGCGCCACGGGAAAAAGCGGAACTAAAGCCGAGAAAAAGGAAAACTCCGAAGTGTGAGGCGCTGCAGCGAGCTCTCTGGACAATTTTTCGATATCGCGCGGTTACTAGCGCCACGGGAAAAAGTGGAACTAAAAAAGTTTGGCGGCTCGGCCGCGCAGCTGCTCGTTATTCTTTTCTTCTTTCGATCTCGCGAACACTTCGCGTCCTTCGCACACAACTCGTTCGACGCTCGAGCACGCTTAACGTCACATTTGAAATTACGAAAATACGAGGAAAAAAAAAAACAAAATGGACACGCGAGAGGTAAGCATTTTAGTTTTCAACGTAACTGAAAATTGTATTTCGAGAAAATCATCATTTTTGTCATTCGATTGGACGAATGTATGGAAAATGTGAAATTCGGAGGTTACCGTTTTTTTTTTATCTCGCTGCAAAATTAACGATTAACCCAAACGAACCCAAACAAACCCAAACAAATGTATGGTAAATGTGAATTTCGGTGATTCCTTTTTTTTTTTGTCTCGCGCAAAGTTAACGATTAACCCAAACGAACCCAAACAAACCCAAACAAATGTATGGAAAATGTGAAATTCGGAGATTCCTTTTTTTTTCTCGCGCAAAATTAACAATTCCGATTAGTTTCGCTTTTTAAAAGTGCTTTTTTTTTTTTCTCGGCTCAACCGGCGAGACATTCTTTTTTTTTTTGTTTATTTTCATTGGAATTTGTGACATGCCGGTCATTTTTCTAACGGTCATCAAGATGGCGGTTCTTTTTTTTTTTTTCGTGATAAAATGTTTTCTCTCCAACAATTGATATCGACAATTTGCCATTTATTTGTCAAATAAAAAGACACTTTTTTTTTATAACAAATTATTAAATTTCAATTAAAAAAATTCCCCGAACCCAAACAAACCCAAACAAATTATTAAATTTCAATTAAAAAAAATTCCCCGAACCCAAACAAACCCAAACAAATTGATGAAAAAAAAACCATAATTCCCTTTTTTGCTCAATTGTAAAATTTCCATAAAATTTCCTCTCGCCATTTAATTTATCGAACGATAAAAACTTACGCTATCAACCAAATGTTGAAAATTCCAATGAAAATGTGGCGTCGTGATATTTATCAAAAAATAAAGAATTTAAGATTTGCCTAAAACTAAAGGGAAAGCCTTTGGTTCAAGTTTAAGTTCAATTTAAGACTTTAGTTTAAGACTTAAGTTTAATTTAAGGTTAAGATTTGCTTAAAACTACGAGCAAACCAAAGGGCAATATTCTTAAATATTTTCAAGGTGGAAGCGACGTCGACGGCAGCTTCGGACGTCCGTTCGATCGACAATTATTCCATATTTTCCTGCTCGAGTATGGAAAAAAAGGACAAAACACTGTCAACCGACGAAAATATCGTTAAAACGTCGCGACTTGTCGAGGCGATAAACGAAACGTTAGCGGAGGATAATGAGCGCAGCAAAGAAATAACGGAATTGTTGAAGACGTTGGAAATCGAGCCGCGCTCAATGGCGAAGTCTTTACGCGACGCTTGGCGCGACGTCGAGGGTATATTGCGCGTCCAAGGTTTGCCGAGAGTCGACGAGACGTCGTTGAAAATCCATATGGAAGGGATAAAACGCGACGAGACGAGAAAGCGCCGCGACGAACGTAAATTAAAAACAAGGTACGATATAACGTGCCGAAGACACGCAAATGTATTAAATGCTCAAGCTAAGATTCGCGAGAGTACGGAAATTTTGCAAATGTTCGTCGAGCGCGAATGGAACAATATCGAGAAGGAGTACGAAAATCGTATTTTCTTAGCGACGAAATTAAACGATTATCGCAAAACGTTCGACGAGCTCGAGCTTCTGCTTCGTAGTTTGAAGTACGACGAGCACGCTCCGTCGAGGATAAACGAAAAGTACGAAACTTGTCTGAGGCTCGTCGAGAGAACGAAAGGATTGGACAAAGAGTTGAAAAAATATGGCGAATTGCCGTCAAATTTGTCGGAAGCGAGAATTATGGTCGAAGAGAAAGAGAGATATCTCGAGGATCTTCAACGCGCGATGTTCGAAAAAATGCAATCGTAGCTCAGTTTTTTTTTTTTTCACAAAATACATGTATTTTTTTTTCTTCTTTTTTTTACTATGTACAGTCTTTCAAGTACGAAAAAAAAAAAAACACAATTTCTTTTGTACGTCTGCGTATTGGTTGATTTTTCTTACGTTTTTGCTAGCATTTTTTTTTTTTTTTTGTTTTCGGCCATTTCGCAAACCTCGCCGAAGCACGCTTTATTTCTTATTTCTGCGATTCGAGATTCTGGGACTTGCGATTTGGGGATACTCGTTCGCACTACGAATGCACTAGAATGTTCCATAATGTTCTAGAATGTTGTGCAATGTTTCAAAATTGTTGTAGAATTTTTTCCAAAGCTTCGAGAATGTTGTAGAATCTTTCAGAATTTTTTAGAATCTTCCAAAATGTTGTAGAATCTTTAAGATTGTTCGAGAATGTTTCTAGAATGCTCCAGAGTGTTCTAGAATGTTCCAGAATGTTCTAGAGTGTTCTAGAATGTTCCAGAATGTTCTAGAGTGTTCCAGAATGTTCTAGAGTGTTCAGGAATGTTCTAAATTGTCGTACAATGTCCCAGAATGTTATAGAATCTTTCGGAAGGTTCGACAATCTTCCAAAATGTTGTGGAATCTTTCAGAACGGTTCGAGAATGTTCTAGAATGCCTATAAATTCTTTCCGATGATTCGAGAATGTTTTACAATGTTGTACAATGTTCCAGAATGTTCTAGAATGTTGTACAATGTTCCGGAATGTTGTACAATGTTCCAGAATGTTCTAGAATGTTGTACAATGTTCCAGAATGTTCTAGAATATTGAACAATGTTCCCGAATGTTCTAGAATGTTGTACAATGTTCCAGAATGTTCTAGAATGTTG